>JAGFPH010003908.1:109833-122740 GCA_018207615.1 Philaenus spumarius | reverse complement strand
GTGGCATTTGACTTTTATCTATATTTCTAACGCTGTTTACGTTTTAATAACCTTAAATGCAAAATATTTTAAAATCCCGTCTTATTGCACATCTAGAGCATAAGGGAACCACTATGTTAACTTCATATTTTGTCGTTTTTGAGATATAGTGATCATCAGTGAGTCAGTGGTATTTTGATTTTATATAATATGCAGTGGACCGGAAATGCTATTGCTTGATTTAATTTTAAGGGTTGCTATTAAATTTCATTATTTTGAATTAAGTAATGGAATTGTAAATCGTTTTATATGTCAATTAAGAATAATATTAAATAATTTTAGCTTTATATTTTATAGGAATTTAGTGTAATTTATTTTTATTGCATTTAAATCTATTTTTAAAACTCATTGTATTTGTATCCAAGTCACAAATTTGAATAAAAAGAATGAATTTTTTTCCGTCTGTTTGACTTTATTATTTGTTTAAAGTAATTCACTTACTTGAACATGACGGACGCGTTTCGGAACTGTATTCCATCATCAGATTCTCGCTCTAGTGAGGTCGTTAGCACATTAAAATAAATACATATACAAAACAACACAAACACATTTAAACGCGCACAATAACACATAAAATATATTCCGTGTGTGCACACTGTCGAATACAACAGGACACTGAGTACGTCGGAACGCTAGCATGAATATCTTTCAATGTTTGTTTCTCTTTTCTATTGGTATTGCTTCGTCGTACATAAATTTGGAATGGAAGTTCAAATGGTCATTTAACATAAGCCCCGGACTTGTTTTCTGCGCTCTGTAAATTTCATATTCTTACAGCGCGTCCATTTGTTTACTTTTCTTATATATGTGTAATGGCTGGAAATTGGTGTCAAAATTATAATATGAATGGTTGTGCTCCATAATGTAGCGTGCGTAATTAGATTTACTATTGGTACCTTTGTTACTAGAAAGTTGTTCCTTGAATCGTGTTTTAAATTGTCTTCCGGTTTAACCTATATAGAAAAATTCGCAATCATTACATTTGATTCTGTATATTCCTGATTTCTGTTCTACTGGGATTGTTTTTTTGGTTTTAATTTTATTCCTAATGTTGTTAGAAGTACGGAAAGTCATGGTTATATCCAATTTGTTCAATACGTTAGTTAAGATGTTAGGTAAAATTACTCCATTCTCCGTGGATCTTTATATTTTTCTATTTTGTTCTTTCCGCGGTTTTTCTTTACTTTTTAGGTGTTTTTTAAAGAATAATGTCTACCATGGAACTCCAGTAACCGTTCGCCACAGCTATGTATTTTATTGTATTTAATTCATTATGAAAATCATGATCTTTGATTGGTAATGATTGGTAATCTGTGGATAAAGCTGTTGTAAGCAGCCATTTTTTGTGCAATGGGATGGTGCGACTCCGCATGAATAGTCGAGTCGGTTGTGGTGGGTTTTCTATAAATTTTATAATGAAACTCGTCTGATCTGATTACTGTTAGATCGAGAAAATTGATCATTTTATCCGACTCTAATTCAAGGGTAAACTGGATATGCTTGTTGATACTGTTCATGTATTTTTTAAGATTTTCTATTTGTCTAACAGTTTCATTGAATATAACAAAAGTATCATCTACGCTTTTTTATAAATAGTATAATCTGCATTTGCAACTAAAATTTTTTAATCTACTTTGAATCACTATTCAAATTTGTTTTCCTATTCGAAACATTTCTGATCTGGATTCGAAATTTGTTTGAATTTTTTGTTATTGGGTTTTTGAATTCAAATGTAAACCGCAGCCTTGCTGCCTCATATGTACCAATCTTAGATGTTAAAGAATAGTTGTACTGAGAATAAACTAATTTCAAAGCATCTTTCGAGTAAATTTCTATAAAATAATGATACATTTAGTAAGCTTACACGATTTTCGGTACGTAGATCTGATTTTAATTGTTTACCCTTTATAATGCGTAAGAGAAAGATTAATTATTGTTTGTGGTGTTTTCCTTGTAGACACATTAAAACATAAAATTAGATTACAAAGATAGTCAGGAAGTTATAAGAGTACAAGTTTTCAGAATATCTCTGAAAATATGAACATAAAATTTTTTTAAATGGTTTTAAAAGAATATTCTCAACCCTTCTTCATGCTTTGCGAAGTGACTACTTCACATATAATCATAATTAAACTATAAATCATAGTACAAATGTATTCATTTTCAGATAATATGTCGAGTTTTGAATTTTCTAGTCAATAATATGTTGTAAGTAAACGTTTAAGGGTATGCATTGATGGCTTAATGTATTCAGATGAGAGCTAAGGGCATATCACGTCCCTGAATAATGAAGTAGTGTGATTCGTGAGCTTTGTTCGGTTTCCATTCAAAACTTGGAAAAGGAAACAGGTTTGTTCGTTCTACGCTACAAATATTTAATTCAACATAGATAATTTATTGCACTGAATGTGTTACCAACAAAAAACATGTTAAATACAAAGCAGGTTGGGATATAGTATCATTTGAATAATTTAATCAAAACTGTAATATTTAGTGGAGTTAATGAGAGCTGTTGATGTAACTACACTATTGATAATTATATAATTATTTGCTGTATGTTAATTCAACTTTCTCCGTGTTAATTCAACTCTTCCTAATCATTTAAAGAAAATATAAAGTGTAGTATTTAACAAAAACAGTTATTTAAGCTGTTTTCTACTATTATGTGCGAATCTTTATAAATATTATCAGTATCTTCATGTTTAGTATATGGACTACAATAGTAGGTTAACTTTATGTATTTTTAGTAACTATTAAATAAATAGTTCTTAAACCCAAAATCAGTTCCAATTTCTGAGAAGACATTGTTTAAAACATCTTTAAATTGTTTGTAATTATGTGATTCATAGTTTTTGATACTAATCACTACAAACAAAATTTAACTTAGTAACAATTAATCTATACTATAACACTCGCAAACGTTATAACTTTAATTGAATATAAATTATTACAAATAATACATTTATTTATCAATAACACTTCAACTTCAATTTTGCTACCTCTTATCTGAACAAATTTCAGTTATGTTTATAATTTGGCTGTCGCAGCTCGTGCTTCACTGTACATGGTGATAGTTCTGTTTAAACGTGTTTGATAAATACATTTTTTATTAGCGAGAAACAAAGTTTAAATGTATTTACTGTTTAATAAGTTCAGCTTAATCAGTTGTTTGTAAAACTTTACCAATCTTCAAAGGAACATAGAAATAGAACCCACAGTCTAATGATATTCCTACCAGAAGATACAATTGGCTGCTAATTGATTCTTTTATATTTAAAGTTAAATTGAATTTACATCCAATAATTAACATCATAGAAACATGATTTCATATAAATTGGTATCAATTTTTAGATATTCAATGAAGATGAAACTGAGTTAGCAAAAGACGTTCTCATTTGAAGTGTGGCTATTTCCCCCCAATGTTGTCAATGTATGGCCCATATTGCTCATATTTTGTTTTGAAATTACTTTCAAATATATATAGTATGGATTCGCTAGGGCTGTTTTGAATTTCGAATTTAAACAAATTCCATTAGCTTCATTAAAATTCACTACTTATTTCACTTAAAACCAACATAAATCACTTAATGTAATGCACATTTATCAAGAATATTGATAGTAAAAAAGAAAAGATCTAAAAAAGAAATTGAAGAAACATAATAAATATTTATTTTTATGTGTTGGTGTATTAATAATAAATAAATATATATATTACAATAAAACTAAAAATCAGTTTACGACTGACAAATAAAATAAATAAAGTCCAAGTTATCCCATAAATGCTCCCAGTTTCTGTTACTTCAAAAGGCTTAGTCCTCTTGAATCGTCTGTATGTTTCTTCACTATCGCGTTGCCTAGACGTTTCGTCGTTAATATGATATTTGAACATTTCTTTATGGCTTTGAGCAATTTTTTCTGCCTTCATTAACAGTGGGTACCACTATTACGAATATACCATGGCGCATTAATCATGGTTCGCAGAATTTTGTTTTGAAATCGGTGAATGATTCCCACGTTTGCCTTTTTAGCATAGCTGGACTTCATACGTTCAAATTGTTTTCAAAACTTATTTGTACAGCACCAACTTATTATACAGTGATAATTAATTGTGATCTTTTGCCTAACAGCCAATACATCTTTCTTAAATTTATTGTATTTATGTATTTTGATGTGTTAGAATGGGGAATGTACATATATGTTTATTCCACACATGGATGGAACATGTTCGTGCATACTCATATGTTCCATTTATTCTAATATGCTGATGCTGTTTAATCCTTTTATTTGTGAAATTAACGTGTATCTATATACATAATTAATTTTCTAGGGGTTATTTTGTGAGTAGAACTCCTCCTAGAGTTTTTAACTGATTTTGATGTTTTTGGTGTCATTTTACAGAGCTCACTCTGAAGTTGTGCTTCCCTTAAAATGAGCTCAATGTATGTTAAGGGCTTCGCCCCAGTGGCCCTCAAAGTTGCCATGTTAATCTTATGGAAGGTCAATCTTAAGGAAGAAGAAGAAAGATATCTTTTGATTTTATCAGGGGCACAAAAAACACCTGTTCGTATGAAAAGCTTAAAACAGCTGATTTTGATCAACAGCTGATTTTGATCAACAACTGATTTGGATCAAAAACTGAATATAATTTTAGGTTAGGTAAATCAAGCAATAGCGAAGCATTGCCATGTCCACTAGTTGATTTAATTTCATTTATTTTTATGCGCCATTTTTTGGTCCAGATATTTATTAGATTGATAATAATCTAATCTAATCCTGCAGCTTCTCAGTAGTTTTTTTCGACCGTATCACTCATAGAGAACACCGCAGTATCATCTGCAAATGTAGCTATACAACTGTCTGATTACTTTGGGACTGGGATATCTCTAATGTATAGAAGACAAAGCAGAGGCCCCAAAACACCACCTTGCGGAACTCCTGATTTAATGTCGTTTAGCTCAGAATAAGCTTATTTTTGCTTCATTAGGAAATACCGATTCACCAGTTAGGATTTCAATAATTGTCTATAACAATCGGAAGGAGCTGTTTGCGCTTTTCAATCAATCCAAAAGGCCACACTTTGTCAAATGCTTGTGCAACGTTAAGAAACATAGCAGAACAAATATGTTAGTAATAAATTAAATATTTGTTTGACTAATGTATGTACTACAATTATGTAAAACATTTAAAAACTTTCATGTGAACATCATTTTATGGTTTTATTATGTAGAACTATTGTTGTTGTAAGCAATGCTATTGAACTATGAATTCAGAGATCGGTGCAGCAGAAAAAAAAAATTAAATAGTACAAGTAAAATAAAAATATACAAAAACTGGAAAAGCCTAAAAATGATTATTTACAGTTGAGAAGAAAACACAATTAAAATGATTGATTGTATAAAGACCAACTTACGTTACATCGAAGCTTGTTTTTAAAATAGTAATAATCAATTTAAACACGGATACTATAATACACGGTAGGGGTCATGAGTAGGATGCGCAGTAGACTCACGCGCCAGCGACGTCACTCTGAACCCTCCCTCCCGGAATTGCTGCCTGCCTCCCGTACACTTATATTAAATAGATACGTAATTAATGAGTCCTGTTTTTGTATTTATAAATTATATATATTTTATTTAGGGAAATTTTAAAAGCATTAACTTCTACTGCGACCGTGTTGACATTAATACCTTCTATTTAATTTTCATTACAACTAAACTTACTAGCTTGTTTTGATGCGATATTTACTTATGTTGTTTCCAAATTCGTTGCAATTACCATTTTTATTACAATGGTTTGACTCTAAACCACTTATTAGATTCAAGTCAATTTGGACTTTGACTATTACGAAATTACATGATTTACATTGTTAAAAGTTTCTTTCGTTTTTAGTTTTTTTATATGTATATTAAACATATAAAAAGTTTGTATCAAAAATTTAACTGCGAAAAAGCTATGATGTCGTAGTGTTTCTTTATTTAAATTGCCATCTATATTTTTATTGCTGATTTTAAAAGGTTAAATGGCACATATAAATTACTGCTATGTGGAGAATAACGTACGGTTTAAAACAACACTCCATCCCCTTTATTAGTAGGCAGAGGTGAGTAGGAAATTAATGTCCAAATTCATTGTGTATTACAGTAAGATTTAAAAATAAATGCGTACCTTACATATGGAGATTGAGTTAAAATAAAATGTATCAGATACATAAACAACGACAAGTTTGAAACTATTATTTAATGGCACTAAATAAGACCAACTCATTTTTGTCTGGAACGTGTTCAAATTGAATGACATACATGGATAGACAAAATAATAGGTGAATGATTATTGTTTTTTTTCCATTTTGTAGAGTAGGTTGAATATTGTAATAATTTAGATTTATTTTTGATCGCCATTTATTGATAACTATCCTGAAAAACCTCAAATGAGTTTGTATTTTGCTTTTGTGATGCATAGTACGTTTGCCAGACATTTATAAAAAGTAAATAATTTATGATTTACTTATCGATTGAGAACATATATTATTTGAGGTTTAAGATAATATGTTAATAATTATTACACTTTAATTGAACAATTAACTTTAAATATTAACGTATTCATATGTAATAATTGCTATCTGCTTGAAATTTACATTTGTGATTTTACAAAAACGTTCCATATATTAAAATTTTGGAAATCTTATAGTTTATAATATTTTCTTATTATAAAGAATTATATAAACAGAAGATTATAAGAATTAGATTGTAGATGTTAAAAAACTAACCAAACTTTCTTTTGGCTAGCTGAACAAAGAGTTAAGTAGTGGGGGGGGGGGGCTTTAAAGTGAAACTAGAACTATAAAATACATAATAAAAAAGTCCAAATAAAAAATATTACAATATAATGTGCATTGAGATTTAAAGCTCACTAAATGTAATATTTTACTAATGTTTGGATAAAGAAGATGTGCATGTGGTGCGTGGAGAGTTATTGCAGTATTGATTCAAACTATCAATTGAAAACATTTACCAAATGTGTTCTTCCTACGTTTACAATACAATTTCAGACCAATTAACTCAGTTTCCCTTAGTTAATATTAGTTTTTTTTATGATGATCTTTAAATATTATAATTATTCATTTCTGGGCGTTCTTCTACTAGTAACAAAAATCTGAAAATATCAATTTGGATGATATAAACATATACATAAATTGATTATATATATGAGTGAATTGGTTATATGTCATTGGTTGGTTGTCATTACTCACGTAAAACAATATTTTATTTCTTTTATTATTAATTAATTTACATAATATTTTCCACAATTTTAATAATTAATTTGCCGATAAGAAACTATTATTGATATATAAACAAACTTTTTCAGAAAATGATACCTACATTTATTTCTCTTAATATTATTTAACCATGACAGATCTGCGATCATAATATTCAACTAGTTTTCTTGTAAAATTTCCTTCGAAATATTACCTTGGTTTTACAAGGTGTTGGTTGGAGACTGAGACTGATAAAACATTTATTTCAGAAACAATTACATGTAAAATATATTTTGTCGTAACTTTGCTGGTTTGTTAGGTTAAGCATGAGGGTCCTTACAGAAGGGCTACGACAATATGCGTATTCATAAAAGACTTGGAAGGAATGATCGTCCTGGGGGGATCAGCCCCCAGATAACGAGGGAAGTAGACTGTGCTGCCGGGATCAGCCGACAGATCACAGTAGGAAGGACTCGTCCTGGAGGGATCAGCCTCCAGATAACGAGTGTAGCAGACCGTGCTGCCGGGATCAGCCGACAGATCACAGTAGGAAGGACTCGTCCTGGAGGGATCAGCCTCCAGATAACGAGTGAGGAAATGTATAGGAAGTTTTGCCAGGAGTAAAGAATTAACAAGAGTTTTTGTTAGGTAGGTAGCATGGAGAGAGAGATGTTGTTCAGGCGACTCTGTGAAGCAGAATGACGCTGCTAAGCTTAGCAGCCAGTTTTATAGCGTAACTCAAGGAGTGGGGCGAGTTGCGCTCGCATTTACCCCCGCATTGCATCATCTTCTCTTTCTCACCCTTGGAATGTTTTATTTACATTTGGTTCTACAACAAATATTGCAATATTTACAATACAGATAGCGTAAACGATAACTTGAAGAAGTAGCGGTTCGCTACATATTAAAAAAAATATCTAGTGGGGAAGACTGATGAAGGTGGTTGGATCAGATACGAGCTCTCATGGACAAATGGCTGTTAAAATATAAAAAATATAAATTGTTTCTGAAATAAATAAATGGTCAACTTATACTCAGTGATAAGTATAAACGAATTACATGTTTATAAATGTTACGGTTTAGGTCAAACATGATCAAACTTTGCATTGAATAAAAACATCGTTTAAAATTTGTGCACACGGGAATTCATCAAACTCTAGTGATTATTATTCAAAACTTAAGAGTAACGGCATGGTTAGGGCACTTTTAATATTAATAAATGTTTATACCGATATAAAATCGTACTGGCCTGCAAAATTATAATTAATTTCATCCCTAAGTATTAAAAATATATAACGAAATTGAAGGCTGCAGGTTGCGCGTTTTAGTGTTCGAATAGCGAATGACATTGTGGACTGTGGAGTCTGTAGACAGTGCGGCGAGGCGGAGGGTTCAGGGTGACGTCACGTCTCTGAGCCGGGCGGCAGGGACCTGCGCATTACCCCTACCGTGTATTCTAGTATCCGTGAATTTAAACATAATGTATGTTTTTATTTTAAGCACGTACTATTGCATTTAATCAATAACACCCAGTATTTAATAAATGAATTTATTTATGTGCCGGAAAGTTTTGATATGTTCAACTTAAGTATAGTATTTAAAACTTGTATTTGCACATTTATGCCACAAGAGCCAACTATCGTTTATTAAATATTAAGATTTATTTGTCTTCTCCTTTGCTGCACTGGTGCAATTAGTGCGTGAAGTCGGCATAGTGACACACATTGTTTTGGTTAAGTTTGGATTACTCTCCTCATTAACTCCTAATTAAATTTATCTAAATCTGTCAAATATATGGCATAACATAAATAATAAAATAGATAATATTAATACAAACAATACATCAACACAAGGTGAAAAACAAGGATTGGATGACAGTAGACAGGTAATTTATACCTACTTATTATATTTTTACATATTATAATATTAAGAAAAACAAGCACGAACACCAACACACACCTAAACACACCCCCACTCCCTCTCCCTCATTTAATTTCTGATGCTGCATATCCGTGATTATTGTACCACTGTACTTTGTTACCATCCAAAAGTAAAAACTATGTGGAATGCGTACTAGGCTCAAAATATGGATGGCACATACAGAAAGTTTATAAAAGGAAAATACACCAGATACAAGTCTTACCTTAATAGCGAAGTCTAGATATCTGAAATGTTCCTTAACAGGTTATTGGATAAATACAATTAATGTACACATTTATAACAATAACTTTAGTTTATTTAAAAAAAATTGATATGCCCTTAATTATAATAAAAGATGAGCGATATACGCCCCAAAAATATGCTAACAGATGTTTTATTTAATTCCCTCCCTTACAAAAAAATCAAAGAAAAACCCACCCTGTATTTAATTATATTATTTAATTAAAGACTTAAAATTTGTTTATGGTACATATAGTCTTGAACTCTAGTTCATACAAAATTACTTACAAAATAAATTGGTATATTATAAGTTGGCCAAAGTTTATTAAAAAAAAAATATGCGCATTGTATGTAATAAAAAAAAACTGCAATTCCAAAAGTATAAACAAAATAAAATAATATAAAATTTTGTACTTAAAGTATTACTGAAATTATGACGTCATTATAATTATAAAAAAAAAGAAATTTTGATTTCTGACCCTTGGGGTCCGTGGTGTCAAAATAGGTACCTCACCGCCCTTATTATTTAATAAATAACATATATATATATTACAGAAACATACTATTTTAATTACATAAAATATTTAATAGCCTTTTTATATTTTGGAAAAGTCACTAAGTTTTGCTAGCTTATTATAAGTTCAATACTGATTAAAATAGCCTTTTCGTTTTTATTTTTTTTTATATAATAAGTTGTTAATTAAACGATCGCACTTTTTCTATGAAACAGCGTAGAAGTAAGCCGTGGCAGCGAAGGTGAAGTCACATTTAACTATGGCTGCATATTCATTAGAAGTTGAACTTAAACCAGGAACTTAAACCAGATTTCTCTAAAGGACCAGAACATAATATAGGTATTAGTTGTTTTAAATAGCCAAAAGTAAAATATTATGTTAGAATAAAATTACAGCACGTTTACAGCAGCCATGATGTAATTGGTGCTGTTGTAATCTGTCTTAACGTGTCAATTTGATCTAAAATGACTTTATAAATTATAAGTTTCACTAGTAATTAAGATCAAAAGTTATTTGGTACAGAGTAACACTTTGGCTCTGGCAAACTAAAAGAAATATACTGCTTTTAATTGACTGGCTGAATTATACTTGGTACATGAACTCGTCAGAGCACAAATTTATAACTTGTAGTTAATTATACATGTATTCACTTTACTTTAAATTGTCTATTTTCCAGGCTAATTATTAAAAACACTGTTCAGGCTATTTAGTATAGTTGTAGGCTTTACAAAATATCAAAATTTTATGGGGTTAATTAAATTACAAATTTCCTTTTGCAAAATACAATGGTTACACGAAACAAACAGTAACTAATATTAATAACATTTGAAATTATGGAAAAATTCAGATATTCGCTAGACTACATGCTACATATTAAATAAAATTTAGTTATTTTACCTGGTGTACGGCTTATAAGGCATATTGTAGAAGAAAAGAAAAGTACTACATGTTACGAAGCACAAAGCAAGACATGACCTAGCGGCGTGTCGTTCGTCTAACTGAATAAAGATAAAAATGGCTAACATAGCCCACGGCAATCTCGTGAAACACTGCGTGTCCAGTCGGTGCTGCCGGTGGTGAGTAGACGGAGTACTACAAGTGCCTGCAGGGAAACGAGTATGTAACCCCAAAGTATAGGTGTAGGTAAAGAAGAAAAATATCGGGCAATTAGGGTAAACGTTACAACTTATAGCAGAACTTAATAATTCATGAAAACACTTTGTAAATCCCCCAAAATGCCTTTCTTGGCACGACATAGGTCTGATACTAATTCCACAACAGAGTACATAGATTTCTAACTGTGCTTAGATTTAATAACACGACCAATCAATCCAAGATATTGCATTTAGACTAAACAAAAACAGAGATTATAACTTATCTTTCAGCTGCTTTGGCGTATTGTTATATAATGAATATAGAACGAAAACAGAATTTGTTCAAGGTAAGGTGTTATTTATTCTTGGGACGCGAACTGTATTTAACTGCGCTTGTCTAGTAGAGTACGGATGAGTTTTGTTTTGATGAACCTATAATGATGATTGTAATAAAAAAGGAAAACAGTTTTCTTACATAAAGCTGCTTTCCTGTTTAGGCGTAAGGGGGATCAATAGGGATTGAAATTAAAAAACAATCAACCCTCACTTAGTAGAGACTACTTTACCAGACATGTTTGTTTGATAAGAGAAACACTTAGCGCAAGGGGAAATGTTTTATAATTTAGCCCTATTTTTTAAAAAAAATAGTTTTTTTACAATAATTATAAAATTAAAGGAAATTTTCTCCGAAGTGGCTTATTAACCTTGCTTGGGATTTACCCAGTTTAGATGCATACAGGAAAGTAATTTTACCAATTAATTTCTTATATCCGTAATAACTCTCTGCACTGTATTTATAGCAGAACTTACCAATTATGTGAAAAACAACCCACTATAAAACCCATAGAGTGGATTGCTTGGCTCAAAACCGATTTCCAATGATCTGAATCTAAAACTACATCGATTTTATGAGTAGACCAATTACCCAAATTGTTGGTTGAAACATATAAATTTAATTTTGGACATTCACTAAACTTACGTCAGGGGTTCAGCTGCGTGTTCGAATTATTAAACCAAGTATTATAATAAATCTGCTACGTTGACACATCTAACGCATCATAAATTAAGCGTACTTACATTTACAAATAGGAAGAAATACTACATATAAATTAAAATTCCCTTATACAGTTAAAAGTGTTGTTAACCTTTCTGTAATGGCCTTGTTTTAAAATATGCTAGGAAAAATAAAAAACAAATCTTTCTTATCTGCAGACTTTAAAAAACTATTTTATTGTTTTAATCTTCTAATTGCTGATCTTTTAGTTGTAAATTTCTTTTTTATCATCTCTCTGCGTTCATTGGGTTTTTCTCTAATAAATCTACTTTAAAAGTACTATAAAATACGGTGAAGAATTATTCAAAGCACAATCAACATGAAGCTGGTACTATTACTATTTCTGGTCGCATTCTGTGTTGTAACGGTGGTAAGTGTTTAATATACTGTTCATACTTAATCATTACTAGGGGAGACCCCTGCGTGCTCTGCACGCCAACCCCCGCCCCTCCCTGTTGGAACCCAAGGCTCAGATCTACACTTTAATAAAAACCTAACCTAAAAATTAGAAATACTAATAATTGATTTAAAATTTGAAATAAACTATTGATGGAAATATTAGAGACTACAGCTGATTATTGAATCAACAATAAACATTATTTATTTGGGTTCAGTCTGGGCCTAACTTAAAATATACAGATAGTTGTTGCCCGTCGATAGCCTACTCGGCGGATACAGCTCTATTCGTGGTGAGTGGAGCGCTAGGCAGATGTTGCGAAACATGTATAAAATGTACTTTTTATAATGCTATTTCCATCCAAATATTTTTCTTGTAGCAAAGTTAAAGAAT
>JAGFPH010003908.1:69099-93358 GCA_018207615.1 Philaenus spumarius | reverse complement strand
CAAGGCCCACAACCAGGCCTACAACAAGGCAAACTACCAGACCTACAACAAGGCCCACAACCATTCCTACAACAAAGCCTACACCCAGACCAACTAGAAAAGTATCAATAGACGATTTTTATTATTTCGCTTACGAATAAGAATTTGAACACACGTTATAATTTCTGTTTTAATTTAAGTAGATAATGTAATATGATAAAAGCGTAAATCCATATTGACGTTGCAAAAGTATTATTAATTTATTTTGGAACATCTGGAACCAAGCTGGTCGTTTTTACTTTATGTCACTCAGCCAAATGTAGACAGTATAACAAACGTAAGCCGTACGAGGTAAGAACCTTCGAAACTGTTTTGTAGGTTTTGACTGTTGAAAACATGAACAACCACACTAACCATTGCACTCTGCCGCTCCTCTAAATATATACTTATAATATATAACTAGGAAAACTTTGCACGTTTATTGCACTCAATACTTTATCAGATTTTGGATGAAACCTTTAAGAATGTTTTAAACATTGCCGCACGTGCTGCATGTACTGTGTTATGCTTCTTTTTTTTCAAAATAGGTCTGAAAGCTGATTGAAATTTTTGTGTGAACACACTTCCACTGGCCGCACCATCGAAGGTAAACCAAAATTATATGAAGACAAGTTGGCATTAAAAAGTCAAAAACAAAAAACTGGTTAAACTGCATGACAAAAAAACATGCTTCAATATGATGGAAATATGCTTGAAATAGTGTGATGAGTTCAAATATGGATACATTTTTAGGAAATGCTAATAATTAAATTACCTGTCTTTAAATACAGTTTAGACAATTATCATTATTATTACAGAAAAAATGTTATGAAACTTTACAGAAGTATAAGAGAGTTTAAATGCTTTGTTACATTTAGGCTAGTTTAAATTTGATCATTAAATGAACTTTATAAAATTAGAATTGATCTTAACACTGTTATGCTAAGCTTAATTCATTAACACATTATAGTACATACGAATATGGGAATCTTAATGCCATTTGAAAGGTGTAATAATTTTAATTTTGCATTGAAACTTAGGCTAAAGCTGCTGTCCGCTTTGATATGTGATGATTGCATTGACACTGACTACATTTGAAATAGATTTAAAGACAAAGTTACATTTCACTGAATTTGCGGTACTATGTTAATCCATTTGAATATGGTTTTCTCATTTTTTCAATGTTTCTTTAAGAAACATTGAAGATGTTGGCAACAAAATAAAACTTTAAGACGCCATTTCTGTAGAACAGATGAAGGAAAAAACCTGAAATTTTTATTTGATAACGGTAACACACTTAGTGCAAGGGCAAATGTATCATTTATTTATATTTTCATCAAGTAATAAATCATTTTATATTTATAAAATTAAAGAAGTTTTTTCCAAATGGGCAAAGAACCTGTGCTTTGAATTGGCCCAGTTTAGATGCATGCGGGAAATTAGTTTCGCCATTTAAATGAATTAATGAATTCATTAATTTCTTGTATTTGTTTGTTCCTTTTCTTTTAAAAAATAGAAATATTCTTCTCTTCTTCTTTACAAAAGCTTACAAAAATATACTGGGATACACAACTTAAAGAGAGAAAACTTAACTAAAACTACAAACAAATAAAAGCTACCCTGAGGTTATAAACTGTTAGGGACTTTATTATGTGTAAATTTATAAACTAATGCATACTAAATCTAAATTAAACATACAATACACACATAAAAAAACATTATACAATTAATTTAAACTGGCTAGAAGTTAACAAAACCGCAGCTGACCAAACCCAGAAAAATAAACAATAAACTTAAATAAGGTTACAAATTAGAAAAAAAAACTAGCTTCCTATCAGAACTACTCCAAAAAAGGATATTCAAAACAACAAAACTTAGTTGTACCAATCTTACAAAACGATTAAATAGGGAATCGGAAGCAATACTGGGCCACATAGATTGGTCATGTTCAAAACTTACCTTAAAATTTAAATATCACAAAACGTAGGAATTTTTCAGCTTATTACTCACAATACACAAGATACCTAGAGGTTAACTCAATAAACCATAGAAATAGATATAAATTTTGGCTTTATTAACCAAAATGTAAAAAAAAGTTTATATGCCCTTAATACAAGAAAATGAAATTATTTATATGCCCTTAGTACAAGAAAAACTTCGGATTTAAAAGAATACATATAGATTTAATTAAGTTGAATTTAAAAGCCCTCCCCAAAAATAAAAATCAAAAACCCTCCCTTTTAATAATGATTACAGAAATTATACAAAAAAGATTAAACAAAATTACACAATTTTAACATGAAATACCATGGATTTGTTTAAGAATAAACATTTATGTCGTTGGCCAACTTAAAGCTAAGTATAATTAAATAAATAAAATAAAGAATTATGAGACGTCTCTCTATAAAAAAATGGTATATGAATTTCTAATATATACAGCCCTTAGGGCTAAGGTCCGAAATATGCTATAGCTGCACCTCCCAATGTTATTAAATACAAAAACATGTCCTATATACTATTCATTTACAAAAAATACAATTACAAATACAGCCTATTCAAAATTCATTTTAAAAAAAGTCCACTGCAGATTTTTGGTAGTTACAAAATATTTCAGTTCATAATTGTTTATGGTAAAGCACTGTCGCCGAAAAGTATCTATAAATGCTGGATGTAGGATGTTGGCTTATTCAGCAAGTTACAAGCTGTAGTGGGATTTATAGCATAATGGTTGAAATTGAGTACAGAACTTGGACCAGTGAAAAACTGCATCAAACAAATAACAACCTTTTTAGAATGCAATTAGCCAAAATAAACAAGCATAGTACAGATAGTTTTCCTTTTAAGTTAGCCTTCATAATATTGGTAGCACAAGGTGACAAATAGCTACTTTAAAAGATTCCAAAAGTTACTACTGAACTTGTCATGTTACTCTTGAATGTTTCTACATGCAGAAAAAGCACATGGTGAACTCAAAATGTTCTAGACTAGGAAAATTAAATATATCAAGATATAAAACTGGATATGGCCACTTTAAAGTTCAAGATTTTAGTTTAAACTGATTTAAAGTTGTACAGAAAAACTGTATAGGCTAGTCTTTTGTTTAAAATAGGCTAAGATATGGTAAATGCATAACATAGCATAACCTTTAAAATTTTCAGGCTGTAAAAGTTAAAGTTTAAACTTAGGCTATAAAAAAGAAATACATAGGTTTTGAATAACTGTATGAATTTGAAAAGTTATTTACAAAGCAAAAGGGTTGAACTAACTTTATAAAATTTTACAAAGAGTACATTTCATAACTAACAAAAGTAAGGCTAAAACATTCCCATACCTGGCATCCAGAAGTAAAGGCTTATAACAAAGACATATCAATTTGCCTTGCGCATAACTCGCGACTAAATAAAAAAGAAAAGCCACGACATAGTTAACTATATTACAGAGACATTACAAGGTGGACCTTCCTGTAGCAGAACTAATGGCCGACGTTCTTCTCGAATATTCTATGACTAAGCAAGATTAACGGACCAGATATACATCAGCTGTTCAGATTTCAGATTAGCTGTGGCATAACAACGACCTCTGCACAGGTAGGCACGCATGCTAAAGAAGAAAGTACTGATACCGTACAGAGTCTGCACCTAGTGGGGAAAAGGATAACTACCTGGAAAGGTCGGTAAGGGTAAATGCAGAAAGGTTGTAAACTGTCGGTAAGACGCTACATAGTAAATTAAATTTATTAAAAAACCAACCTTATTCCTATTTTATTTATATACTAATACACACACTAACACCTCTCACACCCCCCTCCATACTCCCACAACCTCAAATATAAAGTCTGTACCCACACACACAATATTTAGTATACAATTTGATTGATTCTTGCCGACAATTTTTAGGTGTAGGCCCTGGCCCAACCAAGCTTAACCCAACCTATTCTAAATATGATCAAGTGAAAGCCATGGACCAAACATAATAAATATAGTCTAATACCCTAGTCCTACGATCCCTAGGAATTTCCTATGATCTTAATCTAAGGGTAATTCTTTAACGCCGTTGTAAAATATCTTTGAGATCGTGGCCTAATCTGGATTACATTCGTTAGTAGGATTACATTTTTACTATAAACATATACAAATTTAGTTATCAACGTAACTACTGTAGGCTCTAAAGTAGACAAACATTGTAAATATGGTTTCCGAACGTAGTCTTAGTTTTATAAACAATGCAATCTTATTACTTAATTAGATGTAAGTTTAATTAATAATTCAATTAATGAAGAAAATTGTACCGATTGCTTTAATCCCAGACATTGGCCAAACTTTGTACCAAAAACACAAAAGTATTCATCATTTTTATCTTTAATAGTAACCAATTTAAAAACATGAAAAACAAGGTGATAATTAAAATTCTACCACTTCAATTAAGACAAATATTTGAAATATTCTGTAGACAAACATTTTACGGATTTATAACTTCGGGAAAACATAGAAATTGGCACAGTGAAGGACATTGTAACTATAAAAATACATTAGTGGTTTCTTAACATTTATGATTGTTTTCTTTTGAATTGATTGTACTTCTGGAAAGAATTAATTGTATAATGCATTAATTGTATTGCATTGTAATTGCTGCTGAAATTAATGAAAACCTTTGTTACTTGAAATTTTAACTTGAATTTTGTTTTGGAATCTCGTTTTGGTCTAACTTAAAGGAATATATTATTTAAATATTATTTTAAAATTTTTATATGTGTAAAAAATATATTTTTGGTTAAAACCTTGGCTTTTATAAAAATTTATATTCATCAAAATCCATCTGTCCAATTTCGAAGAACTGGGTCTTAAATGAAAGCTAAACAGTTGTTCTAAAATCTCTTGTATAACAACTCATATACAAGAAGGTAATCTGTGACAAAAGTTTATATAATAAAAGTTTTCAGAATATTTTTTTTCCATAAACTAGTTTTTATTCTAATCTCTTCTACATACATGAAAATTAGGATATGTATGTATAGAATAGCCAAAAAAAGTCAGCCTCCTGCGACTTCTTATTCTGGAGTTATATCCAATTATGTACCTGAAATCACACAAATTCTTTAGTTTAGGAAAATGGCCGGAAAGTTTTGCATCAGTTCTAAGGCATATTTTTTTCACAAACAAACAATTATGTATGTTTCTTAGTAATAACTATGTTTCTACATTATAAATATATATTATGTATTTGAAAATATGTATTATCATGTAAAACAATAAAAAATAACAGTAAACAAATGTGCGAATTTGATAAATTGGCTATTTCCTACCTGTGCATGGTTATAAAAAAAATTTCCTCAAATAAAAAATAAATAAAATGGGCAAAATTATATATTAAATTATTTTTTTGTGTTAAGAAAATAAAGAGGAACATTATTATAAAATAAAAAAAAAAAAAATTTACGAATTTTCGACTTTTTTAAGTAGCAAACGCCCTTAAATTATGTACTTTTGTTCCTTCAACTTATCCTCCGTCTAGCTTATATTATAAATAACAAAATGCTAAAGTCACTTACGTAAATACAGAAAACAATATTTTCTACCGCAAAGAAAATATTTTTTTATAGAAAGAGATAAATAGTCGACGAAGAAGCTAAAGGTTCTCTTACAAGCAGACATCATTTGTAACTAAATTATTCATATGTAAATGTAGAAGTCTTGTGAAAGGCTCAATAGTTATCTACTGCCAAGAGGAGAACTATTTTGTCCATGATTTGTTCAGTTGACTCACACAGAATACAAATTACGTTTGATAACATCTGAAAAGCAGGGTATTTGTACAGTTTATATAGGTTTATAAGTTGTATATGTTTATTCTAAAATGCAAGACTTGAATTTAATTATTATATTACTGGGATTACTTTAAAACAACAATGGTAAACGACAACTTGAATGATTATTAAAAGTAAGATTTTTGTAAACTATAACCTGAAATAAGATTTTGTTGTAGTTAATATATTTTGCTATAATATAGTTTGTTAGGTTACGCAAGAGTTTTCTAAGGGGAGACATATTTTGTCCATTATTTATTCAGATGACATAGAGCAATTAAAGTACATACAAATAGATGTGTACAAATAATACTAAAATATATTATACGTGTAAACATATTTGTTGTGAGATTTTGTGTTCAGTTCTTAAAAAGCTTTCCTTTGGAAACAACCAGAAAATATTCTTTAATTTTAGTAAAAGCAATTGCAAAACTTAATTATAACCTAACTTAATTCATTTTGTTTTCTAATAGTCCTAAGTTTGTGATGTTTATTTAAGAAGTTTTATAGAGAAAAGGAAGCAATAGAGAAAGATAAAGGTAGAGAAATAAATGAGAAAAGAATCCAATAAAAACAATTAACAGTTATTTTGAAAACAATGTTGTTAATGTTCGATTAGGAAAACAGTTTATGCAGTGGTTTGGTTTCCATTCTATTTTAAAATTTTGTTTAGTCCTTAAGTAAGTAAATGTCTACTGAAAGCTTTTACTTGCAATAAATAAAGTAAATTTGTTTATAATAACTTAAGGAATTTAACACTGAAAGTAGTTAATATTATTAACTAAAAGTTTAAATTAAATATAAAATATAATAATTTGTACATTGTTAAAGATCAGTGTTATTCAATGTAAGACAAGTAAAAGCACTCTGAGAATGTTGATGTAATAAAGTGAGCAGTAATCAAGTTTGTGTGCTTCAGGTACAAAACATGGGACTAAAGGAAAAGTTACTTTACCGCTCAGGTTTTGGTGATAAGTATGTTGATTGCATTTTCTAGAAGAAACTGGTTGGATGTACAGATTGTTACGATATATGACATCAGTAGTCAATGGGAATGCCATTGAGAACCAACCAGAGGTATATACTAGTTTATAGGTGTTGTAGTAAATAGCTGATTATGCTACCAATATGTTTAATCAGCAAATATATACTTGGAAAATAATGTGTTTTAAACGATTTATTGGTCTAAACATTTCTTTAAGCTACTTGTAACTTTTTATATTTTTTCCACCAATTTGAGAGGTCATAAACTTAGGAAATGATTGCACAATATTCACGTGTTTCTACTAATCAGTTTAAGACCTATATGTGGACTAAATATTAATGGTTTTCTATTTGTTAAAATAATGAAAATGTGCTTATTCAACTATTTCAATTTAATGGGCTCACGTTCATTTTTTAATCTCTCCATATTATTTGTTTTTACAATAATTTTTACGGCCCATTATGCAACAGTTAAAGAGTAAATTTATACAAGTCAAGTAAGGCTATAAAAAACGTCAATAAAGTAAAAAATCTACTAAAAACCCTTCATAAGTGATACTAAACCTGTGTTAAAACATTAACAGCTGATAATAGTTAGAGACCACCATATTCTTTAAAAGTTTAATCGTATAAATTTATTATTTTAGTAGATTTTAAAAACCCTCAGGTCACCTGATAATTTTCGTATATTAATCCTAAATCTTTATTCAGTAACACTATTAGCTAGTAATTAATTGTCATTGTCATA
Organism: Philaenus spumarius; assembly: GCA_018207615.1. Taxonomy (NCBI): domain Eukaryota; kingdom Metazoa; phylum Arthropoda; class Insecta; order Hemiptera; family Aphrophoridae; genus Philaenus; species Philaenus spumarius. Next base: position 85,805 of record JAGFPH010003908.1, on the reverse strand, counting down.
GTTAAACACATACCACAATAATAATTTGTAATGCAATTAGATTATACATTTAAATATAAAAAATGTTACATAAATTTAGTCTTATTATGTGAATTGATTAAATTCTGATTGTTAAAGATTGAATGTTTAACACACTTAGGATGAACAAAAGACAATGCAATATTTATTAACTACCATAAAAGTTTCATTAAACTCTCATCTAGAAACATAATTGATTTTCAAGAGTTTAATAACCTTTATGAAATACTTTACTAATAAAACTTAATTTTTCATGATAGTAAAAACTATATATAAACATCATGAGCGTTTAAAATAGTTGTAAATCTTCTAAATATTACAATTAATTATCTTTTGTCTGACACTTTTCATTTGATAAAAAAGATCCTGAGGATAAACATCGAATAAGTGTGTCCAATGCCTATTTATGTGATCTTCGAAGTAAAAGGTAGTAAATGGGAAAATAACAATTTATCTGTTCCCATTTTCCAAGCAGAAATAGATTTTTGTAAAGTATGCATATAATCAAATATATATAATCAAAATTACAATAAAAATATGAAATTTAATTTAGTGGAATTAAATACATGTTATTTTTGGTAAGTTCCAGCTGTTTTACTGATTTTGTAGTCTCATAACATACCACTTAATACGAACGTAAATGAAACAATAATAATTGAATAATTTTTTTGGTTAAATAGTTTTTTTCTTCTCAGTAAATGTTATTTGTTTTATCTTTACTAAAAAATGGATGATTTTATAGTGTTTTGTTAACCAAAACGTGTTTTATAAGTTGCAATGATGTAGATAAAGATTCAGACTATTACGCAATTACAAATAACAACTCTTGAGTAATTATTATTACAAGTTATAATTATTTGTCAAACACAATAATAATTCAAGTGAAAAAACGACTTTAATTCAATTAATTATCATACATTACTTAATTGAGAGTCCTGGTACTTTATGGGACATTTATCCTCTGACATCTTTGTGAACCATGTCAGAGGATGCACTTAAATAATATTTATCGCAAGTACTTTATCTCTATCTTCATCAACTGAACTAATTTGTTAAGTAGATTTACATCGTATGCAGTTTAATTAATTAAACAGAGGCAATGTACTTAATCCTTACATTAAACATCTTAAGTGTATGGATTACAATATCGTTTGCCGTAACCTTACATTATGCGCTATTGCATAGTAAAGGTTCAATGATATAGCTAAACTATTTGTTTTCTCCTGGATCATTTTTTTTTTTTAAATGTTACAATAAATCTTATTTATTATATTTTTAAATGGCATATATATAACAATATTATTTATATAATCGGGATCTATGAGTTTATCATAGACAACGCGATGTTGTACATTAACTAAAACCGTCCAGCTGTGTTATGTGTGTAGTATAGGAGAGATCACAAAGAACACGTCTGTCTTGGTAGAATGTCTCATTTAATCTGCCCCGCCTGACCCTTGTCCAGACTACCATGTCCAGACAAGCATGTTTATTTTACTACAATGTCTTCCTTCTTTTGCAACAAAATAATATTAGAATAATATAAAACTGAAGATTTATTCTTATGATACAAATGACTTAATAAATGAGTTATAACACAAATGATTTAAATTAAATTAACTTATCATTTTCCTTCTTTTACAACAAAATAGTAATACAATGATACAAAACTAAAGATTTATTCTTATAATACACACGACTTCATAAATTTGAAACAATATTTTTTGTTTACTGTTTGTATTTAATGTTTTTTTAGTTTAGTTTGTGTAAATGATGATCTTAAAGGAAGAAATATGGAATTACGTTCTCAAACGCGTCGTAAATATAATAATAAAAACGAAGTCACACGGTGGATTAAATACTATTAGGTATTTACTATTAATAATATCCTGATCTTTATGTTTCATAATATGAAGTGACTTTAATCCCAAAAATCATGAAACTAAAATGTATCTGTGTTTGGGTAAAACACATAATAAATTCAAAACTTTTTACTTTGAAAATTATAATTTTATCAATTTGTAAAAGTAGTAATTACATTTCTACTACTCCAATTAAGAAAATCTCTGACACGTACTTTATAAACAAAAACAAAATATAGAGCTTTTTAATAATAGAACTTATAATAATCACACAATTGCTATTCTTTATAAAAACTATCTTAATAGAGTATTACACAATTTGTATAACTGCTACAGGAAATTTCGTCCTTACAAACAGTACACAAAAATCCTTACTATAAAAATACCTCAAAGGTTACATAACTTGCATGCCTCTTTTTATGCCTTATTTGCAATGTTACATGTACTTTCGTTATTATATTCCTTTAACGAATCCTAGCGTATGATATCAACAAAAATAAAATGCCAAAATTGTTACCTAAACAGAAGGCCATGATATTTCTGTCAAAAAGAAATTTATCGAGACATTGTTATTGGGAAGGTACAAATATAGTTAAACAAAAACGAACCTAGGGGTTTTCATAAAAGACAAAATTCGTATCTAAATCATTTATATGCAAATGTAGAAGTCTAGGAAAGGTCAATGGTTTACTACTGCCAAGGGGAGATCTATTTTGTCCACGATTTGTTCAGCTGACACACACAGAATACAAATTAAGCTTGATAACATCTGAAAAGCAGGGTATATGTAAAGTTAATCTAAACTAATTTGTTGTTATACACGTTTATTGTAACAAGACTTGAATTTAATGATCATACTTCCGAGATGACTTTAAAACCACAATGGTTTTAACTAACGAATAAAACCATTTTTCATTGTTTGTGTAGAGTATTGTTTTATATGAGAAAGTAATATAGGCTAACAATACAATGAGGGAAATATCATTTGACAGCTAAACAAATTTTGTAAGAATGTATAAAAGCATGTTTTTATTTAAAAAAATCACTTGCGTGATTAATAAAAGTAAATGTTTTTGTTTTATTTTATAATACAATTTACTTGTTATATATGAACAGTTAAAACTGTATTACGATTTTATAAATAAATTGATTGTTGTACTTGTTCATAATATAATTTAAGATTAACTAAATTAATATTACACAGCCCTAGAAATAACTTAAATATGCCTTTTTTACTTTACATGTTACCACTTTTTCTATTGCAATAAAGAAAAAAAAATTCGAAGATTATAAAATTTTGGACAAAAACAAATAGATTTGTCTTAACTAATTCATGTAATATTAAGATCGTATTGAATATGATCGATTAAAAGAAAGAACATCTTTTGAAGTTGTGAGTGAATAACCGATAGTATTAAAAAAGACTACATCTGTTACTTTGCTTAAAGATCTCGAGAGTTGTTTATTTATTTTCACTTTTAAAATACTTCATTTGAATACGTCAGGAACTTCTTTTCTTTTATCCTATCTCTTGTTTTTTTTAAGTCCATGCAAAATGCACTAATGCACTTTTGTAGCATTGTGTTTATTATTAACTTAATTTAACGAGGACAGGAGAAGACATATTTAAGAGGAAAACGTGAAACTACTATTTAAGGCGGGTTACACACATATGCATCTCGCACGGTGCGACTATCATTTTTTATGCCAATAGCACTGTGCGAGATGCATGCACTCTGCATGGTCGTGGCACATGCTAGTGGCAAGGTGAGAGAGGTGGGGACTTTTTGGAGCTCAGTTCTTTGGAAAATGTCGTCATCGTCATTGTCCTGCTCATTTCTGTTACTGTATTCTTTCAACTTAAAATTATACAGTATTGGAGTCTCCTCCAAAGCTAACACAAATTCAATATTTGTTTTTTCGTTCTCTGGAAAAGGCATTTCTAATTATTCCAACTAACTATTCACACAATTTAAACTAGGGTATACACTATTTAATTACAAATTACTAATACAATACTAAAGCTATTCAAAAAGTGACTTTCCGCACTTGTCAACGCAGTACACCGTGGGAACGAGAGCGTCAGGGCTGTCTGCGGATGGCCATGTGACTTGGAAATGTGTTCTGAGCATGCGTCAACTCAAGATGCAAGTTGCATGCAGCGCCAAAACACCGACCGATCGGTTCCTAGTGGCGCTGCATGCTCATGCGACTAGCACACGAGCTGCACTATGCCAGTAGCACCATGCCAGTCGCATATGTGTGTAAGCTCCACGTGATTAACACAGGTTGGTCTTCGAGCTGCATGCTATTAACAAGAAAAATACTAGTCACACCGTGCGAGATGCATATGTGTGTAACCCGCCTAAGTATCAAACATTGTAAAATGTGTACAGCATGATTATCTTTAGTTTATCACAAAAAAATTGTTTGGCTTAATATGTTTACTTTTTAAGCTCTTTGGAAATTATGTTTCGTTGTTAAAACGAGTAATTCGTTCGTGAGTTTTCGTTATAAGACATTTTACCTTATTACGTTAATTAGGCTAACACTGAATGGTTATAATTCAAAAGTTTTAGCATCGTGTGCTTCACTTGAGAAGTAGTGATTAAAATATAAATATTGTTTTTCGATTTTAGTAATCTAAAAGTCAACCTAAAAGTGCCTTCTTAATATTTGTCAAGAAGTTGGCAACACTGTAAGACGTATGCCGTTAGATGCAGACAAGACAGCGTGAGATTAAAAGTATAACTTCAACTAGACAGATGTGTTTTCTATAATTTAAGTCACTTAACATGATATAACGCAGTCGGTAATTGAACAAGTATAAAATTTATAAAGCGCTTCTCAATATTAATTAAAAAATATATAATGGCATTAGAGAAAGAAGAAGTAAAGAAATCGGCAACAATGATAGTGTTATTCGTTGTATTTGGTGACACCCATGCAGAACAGTTAACATTTCTTTTTCAATATGTGCATATACTTGTTGTGTTTAATGATTTTGATGCGTACACTACAGGTAAATTACTTTGTAGTAAAGTTGCACCAAGATAATGGCTAGAGAACCTATACGATAATACTATAGGCTTATTTGTATCAAAATATTGTAGAACAGGCCTACTTGTTAACATTGTTTTTAATTGATTAAAGGCTTTAGTATGTTCAAAAGACCATTTACATTATGTTTCCTTCTTTAGTAATGTTCTTAGCGGAGCTGTAATACTGGATATTTTATGAACAAACTTACTAACACAAGTGACTAATCCTAGGAATCTTTCTAGACTTTTTATATCTAGTGGCTGTTTCATTTCACTTGTAGCTACAATCTTATTTTCATCTATTGTTACACTATTTTCTGTTATCTTGTGACCTACATAGTTAAGTTCACTTATACCTATTTTACATGTAGATTTGTTTAACTTTACATTTTCAGAGCTTAATTTGTTCAAAATTAACTTTAAACGTTCATAATGCTCTTTTTTTGTTTTACCCCAAATCAATAAATCATCTACTTAAATTTCAAATGATTCAATGTTTTCAAACATTTGTTTCATACGCTGCTGAAATATTTCAGTAGGCGAACACAAACCATAAGGCATGCGTAAAAACCTATTCCTTCCAAAAGATTAAATGTGCATAAATCACTGCCTGTTTCTGTTAATTTTATGTGCCAAAATCTTGACTTTGTATCTAATGTACCAAACAATTTAGCACCACTTAATTTACTAGATATTTCATCAAAGGATGGTATCTGATAATGCTGTCGCAATTATTATTTCATTGAGGCCTTTTTCGTCCTTTCATAACCTTATATAACCATTTTGGTTTATTTACTATTACTAGAGAGTTACCCACTCTGTAGGTCTATTAAGTTTTTAAAATATTTTTTAATTTTTCTAGATTATTTAGTTTTTCTCTAAGTCTATACTTTATCATAGTGCTAAAAGCACTTTCCTACAAGCATGTATTTTAGAACATTGTTTGGTTTTAGTTTAATGTCTTATTCTCCTGAAATACAACCTATACCGTCTGTTAAATCTTTATATTCTGTAAATATCTCTCGACTACATTCTATCTGTGGTTTGATTTATTCTGCAGTCTTTGTAATTACATTTAATTGTATAAGCTGCATGTGTTCAATCCTAAAATACAAGTGGAGTTTGCATGTACAACATAAAATTCAATGTTATAAATCTTTTTTTATTAATTTGTTTTGTCAAAAGATATTTTATTTTACACATATGAATGTACTTGATAAATGATAATTGTTATAATTTTTTTTCAAAGGATAATTTGTGTTAAAATGTAAAAAAACATATTGTAAAATAAAGTTCGATGTCATGAAGTTGGCAACACTGTAAGATGTATGACGTCAGAGGCAGACAAGTCAGAGTGAGATTAAATGTATTCGTTCAACTAGACAATTGTGTTTCATTCATATTAAACAACCTAAGTCACTAAAGATGAAAATATTCATACAGTAAGGAAAGATAAGGGCGAATATGAAAAGAATTTAGACTATTCGGTAAATGTAGACTAGTACGAAAATATTATTTTTGTACAATATTTAATGATATGTAAACATTCCCATGTGGAAACAACAAAGTCTCTGAACATACATTCAATACAAATCAAGGGAAATATAAAGATTTATTTTCATTATTTTGCCAAAAATATTTCAAACCTTATTTAAAATAAACTTTCTAAGAAGAAACATAATAAAGAATAAACATAATAAATATACAAATTTATTTTAAGATTGAATGGTAGTTGAATAAATATTTAGTTCTCTCTCATCTAGCTATGTACAGGTCAAATGGATAATTAAAATAAAACAACTCTGAATCCCAATTTGTCTGCCATCCTTATTCCATTTAATCAATCAATAAATAGTTATATAAACACAATTGCTTTAGATTCATTTTATATAAAAAGTATAAGTGGTTTGTAACAACCATGCATTGTGGGATATCAATCAAACATAACCTACTTTGTGCGTAGTGTATTTCAATATAAACTTTTTCAAAAAGAATATAGGTTTACAACATTGTCTAGATGTTGTGACAGTTATATATTTATGCTACATGTTTAAAGTGTTGTTTGGGTTTGTAAAATACAATTTATTTGTATTTCATAACAACTTAAATTTGTATTTGATTCAGTAAATTTTACAAAGGCAAATTTTAAAATCTATTAGAAAGTAATTAAACAATAAATTATTAAACATAAAATACACTGGATTTAATCCTTGCACTTAGTTTCAGAATTGAAATGTTTAATATTGTATTTGTTTAGTGAGAGTATACTATATAATATTTGTTTGATCGTTGAATGTTATAAAAAAAATACATTAAAAATTAGAAAAGCGTTTTACATACTGCTTTGACTTTGTACTGGTGTAGTTCGCAGGCAATAGTATGGGTGCTACGTTTCTATGTAATTAGTTTTAATAATGCAGCAACATTATTTTATTTCAGAACGTAAAATGTTTGTTAATTAACTCTCATCTATTAGTTTATTGACCAAACTTAAGGAACTAATCCTTGCTAATGGTGTTTACTATGAACCGCTCTAGGTTTCTCCTGAGGGTTGGGTGTCGCATTAGCCACTACAATACCTACAGTGCTACATTACAATAATTACGCCAGGCTTGCAAAATGCTCTTTAAGCATCAGAGTGTGAATAGAGTGAGTATAGTTTGTATTACTGTTCTTGATATTACTGTTCATACATTCTACATACTTACAAATTATGAAATATTACAAATATTTTGCTTCGTATATGTGTGCATATACTTGAGAGAAAAGGACTGTCAGTTTTTTGTCTGTTCAAAAACTTGTAAATCACAGTGAAACTTAGGAGCTAACTTCCTTGTTTACATAAATCGCATTTGTTTATATCTGTGTATAAGTGCCGTTCTTGTGCAAAAGGCTCTACATAAACACTAACGATTGCTATTTTTACGACCCGTATTGTTACATTAGTTGACCTGTTAACAAACACGATAATAATATTTTCTCCTTATTATTATCTAAATGTTTGGGGATGTTTACTGTAATTGTTAAATAAAATGTTCCCTTGGGCAGTGAAAAAAATGTATGTCTTAAGTTAAACAGTGTAGAACAAAAGTAATAGAAAGCTTTTAGAAGAATCTAGAACAAAACAGAATCAAATTACTTTACAGTTTTGTAAATACATTGATGACATCAGACAAAGTGGATGGGGATTTAGTGTGTGCGCCTGATTTTCTTTTTCTTCTTCTCCAACATAAATTATTGTTTATTTTAAACTACGAACAGCTACAATTTTATAAAATATATCACATTCAAATTGAATCAGAAGTTTATCTTCTGTTTTATTAAAAATGTCTCCAGCTGACAGTAGAACAATTACTGTTTAAGCTTCTCTTAGCTTAATTGAATAAGTTTACTCTTTCTTTATTATGTTTCTTCTAAGTTTTTTAAAGGTTATGTTAAAACAAGCGTTTGAAATATTTCTGGCAGAAAACATGATTCATTGTAGATATTGATTTTTAATGTTATAAATGTATTTTTAGAATCTATGTTGTTTATACGAGGCAATGAAATTTACTAATAAGCACTATGTGAAATACAATAAGACCCTTTTTGTAGGATAATTTGATTAGCACCTACAACTTATTTTGTCTTCATTTGTATTTTTTTAAACTGTTTTGAATAATTTGTGTTTCCGTTAGTTCTATAACGACAATCAAGGAAAATTAGTGTAAAAATTTAAAAACATTTTGTAATTTGATATTATCTTGGAAATATGTATACAGTCCCTTAGATAAGGAGTGGTTGTATATTATTTCAATAATATTGCGCTTACATGAATGGTATAGTTTAATTTGTACATAATAAACTTATTTCTTCAAATTAGAAACTTATTTTCTTCCCAAGAATACATTTTCAATATTAGAACAAAATAATGTAAATATTATAACAAAAATGTATTTTAATATCACTTGAAAACAAAGCAAACAGCCCAGCAAACCATTGAATAATTTGGTTATTAGTACTTTCCTATATTCACAAAAAAAAAAAAAAAAAAAAAAAAAAAAAAAACAGTTACTAACAACTAAAAATCCTTGAAATATCCTTGTTGTCTTTGAACAAAAATTTAAATATTATTTATCATCCATACGTTGTTATTTATACGTTATAAAATTAATATTTTTAATTAGTCAAAGTCATTCTTAAAAACAAACTGTACAATTTTAATTAATTGTTGCACTGCTAATATTAAATATAAGCAGTGCAACAATTAATTAAAATTTTGTGCAACAACTACAAAGTAAGTATAAAATCTTTTTCCAATATAGTTTAATAAAAAATATATTTTTTAAAGAATAATAGATCTACAGCAATAGATTTACAAATTTAAACAATTGTTTGGATTTCGAAGATTACAAATGATTATTTGTTATTGTTCATTGATGTATTGCCATGTTTTATCGAAACATAACAGTAAATTTAATTACTAGAAAAACAATACAGTCGAATGAGAAATAACATTATAAACTATGGGACAAGGTATTAAAGTGGGTAAAATTAATAATTGATAAAAGTTTTGGCATTTTAATAAATACGTTATTTAAACAGGAATATTTTATTAAACGTAGTTAGAGAATATTTTATTTTCAGTATTTGGTATTGATAATATCTGTCACATTTGTTTCTATAATCAAATCATTAGTGAAATACCATTATTAAATAAGACTTTACGCAAATAATAATAAAAAAACCTTAAACGTGATTTAGTAGCAGACAATAAGTATAATATAGGTACTACTGATTAACTTCATGTTAGGAAGCCTCCAAATTAAAGTATTTACAAAAATTATTATGGTATGACTAAAATGTTCTTAACCTTGGTTTGGGAACCTTATCAACTTTTATAGGAGCGCGAATCTTCATTAGGCTAATCTATGAGCCAGCTGACCTATATTAGGACGATGATTAATTATGAGCCTCTTGACATATATGGTCAAGTATTACGTCAGGTATTAGTGTAAACTTACTTCTAATTAACCAAAATCCAGGTATTCAAAAACAACTAATCGTATATTTGAATATTATTTAACAATATTGTACTACAGTATACAATAATAATAAAATGTAAATTAGTTAGGATTAATTCAATCTCTGCCAATTACAATAACTAGGATTGCCTCATTTTACGCCAGAACCTCTGGCTTCGTAAGTAGGATGCTTGTACAAGTTTAGCCGTGTACATGAAAGCTATGGAATAATTCAATGATTACATAATATATGTTAAAATCTATTAAACAACTTAGTGTTTAACTGTTTATTTATAAAATACAAAAGTGCAATGCAGTGCTTTCAGAGAATCCCTATAAAACAAAATGCGAAGAAGCTTTTCTAAGAATCTAAACATAAATCAAATCAAATTGAGTGTTTGCACATTCATGAGTTTGTATAAAGTGGGAGAGAGCTTCAGAAAGAGTACGATTCCTCTGTTGTGCTATTAAAGTTTTTTTTTGAAATGACAAATAGCTTTTTAACCTACATTTCTCACTTCAGGAAAATATATTAAATTTTAACTAAAAACTCGTAAAGCCTTGCTCATTACTATTAGATTTTTTTTAAATTTATTTTACTGATTGTTTATATTTCACTTAGTTTTTGAATAAGGTCAGATAGGTTATTTATTCATTTTTCCAAAAGGATGTAGGCAATTAATAAAAAGGTTTTTATGATAGAAATAATCTAAATGAGAAACTTTGTGTCTAAGTTCAAAATAGATTATGTTTTGCAACATTTTTTTTAGCTCCATTATTATATTTTTGGTATATATAAATATTTTATTATAAAACAATATGAACAAAATAAAATCATTTCATAGTAACTATCGTTCAAAGTGTAGCTTGAAGTTATTTGTCGCTTAAAGTTGACTTTTCTGCATATTTTCTCATTGTGTTGATAATATCAATCTTCTTTCTCAATCACATGTTGATACATTTTGTTAGGTTCATGTAGATTGATTTTGCGTTTTAAGTCAAATGTTTTATTTAATTTTTTTTAGAGAGAAAACATTAGGCCCCGTCAGGATACCAGTCTCCCGGCTTGTGGAACTCCCGGTTCATCCAGTTTACCTCCTAAACCTTAACCTCTTTTTTTCCATTTTCTTACTCTACTGCGGAAACTGCCGTGAAGCATAACTTCACAGTGGAGTTGGATTATCAATTAAAAAAGCATTTTTATTGTGCAGGTTCTTCAATTGACGCTCTTTCATGATACTTGCGACAAATCTGTCAATCAGACACCACTGTTTATGTGATTTATTGTGTGTTGCTACATATTCTCATGTATGAGTTCTTCTCCTAACTGCTCTTTTTTTCTGCTCGGTTCTTTTCAAATGCTGCACAAACGAAAATTGTGTGCAACACATCATCTTTGTTGCTATCGCAGAATAAACAATCCTCCTTTTTTAATAGTTTAAGCATTTTAGGTATTATTTAAAATATCCATTACCTGAAAGGACATGCGTTAACATGTTGTCTACTAACCCAGTTTAATATTGAATTGTTTTATTCAAAGTATTTCAACTTTAGGATTCCGAAAATCACCTAAACATGTAAGATTGTATCCCGATTAGTTCTACATTGTTTTAATGTTTTTAGTGATATTGAGGGAATGAATAAGCAGCAATCTATTGGTTAGACAATTAATCAGCTTTTGTTAAGTCTATTAATAACTCATGTAAGTAAAGTATCAAACTATTTAATTGTTTTAAAACGTATACATTGTTATCACTCCTACTAATTTAGTATTGTAAAATAAAAATAAATATACAACGAGTACTTTTCAGATTGTAATCATGGTTTCGCAGCTGTTACTTCTTTAAAAATGACATCAAATATTTAACGAATAAGTTAGAACTTGCTTTTAACATCAACATATTTTTCTGAAACATGGTTTCCTCCAATTTTAAGTTTTCATAAATGCATACTAAATTATTCACATTTGTTCGAGTATTTCGCAAAGCAAACAAGATGCGTCAAGTTTTGCTGTGAATAAAGTAAAAAACTCGTTGATTTTTAAATGGCAAATTTTCCACATTCTAGTTTTTCGTGTCTGTTAAATTATTTTTGGAATCATACTGTCGCGTTTCATGGCGAACGACTTTTCTTGATGTAGGCTAACGAGTCTTTTAGATAAATGCTTCTTTTCATTCTTTAATGTTTAGACAAACAAACTTTATATTTATTCCTGAAGATGTATAAACATTTAGTTAAGATCCGTAAGTAAACAATGATAAGATTTTTCTATATACATATAAAGATCTCCGAAGACATAAATGTGTCCACAATTAAATCCTATTAATTGAAAATACGTCTTGATGAAGGTAAAATTTTTACGTTTTTATTTAAAAAACAAAAATATGAGAGACTAAAGACAGGCTTAGAATGGAAGTTTTAAAGAGAAACGTTTTCAATTAAAATCATAAGAGAGAAAAAATATTTATTCAAGGAAGGGGTGGTACAAATTTCATTGCATAGGGAAGAAATCTAGTTTTATATATTAAGTGAATTTAACAATATGAAAAAAAAATTTAATATTTTTCTTACTAACTTACTAACTGCCCCAAATCGGTGTTTTAATTATTAATAATATCTCATAGTTTGTATTAACTAAAAATTTAAATTTTACCATATATGTTGGACCGTTTTAATAACTCATGTAGAAAACTTAGGCTACCCAAAACAACTAAAGAAGTAACTTTTATAATCTGCATATACAATTAATCCTTGTTGTTTTCTACCATTTATTTTATTCAATTTAATGTTGCTTCTTAATCTTTAACCTTGACTTAAAGATAATTTTAAAGCAACAAAATGATTTCAAGTACATCTGCAGGTTTAACTGACATTTACATTTTATCAAACAAGAAGTACAAAACTATTCTATTATTTAAAAGTTCGATAAATCTATTTGGTGTCATATTTCATTTTAGTACGTACTAAGGATTTTAAATTATAAATATAATTTTTTTAAAGCGTCTTAAGTTTTATTATTTACATTATTTATGTTTAAAAAATGGTTTCAATCACGTTTTTAAAATAGTTACCTTCTTTAAAATGTATTCCTCTAGGTCCAGGTAGCTATTATTAAAGAATAATTTAGATTCATTATTTTAAAGTTGTGTAAGGATTTTATACAAGTAAGTGCAGTGAAAAATGAAATTATAAATATAATTTTTTTAAAGGGTCTTAAGTTTTATTATTTACATTATTTATGTTTAAAAAACGGTTTCAATCACGTTTTGAAAATAGTTACCTTCTTTAAAATGTATTCCTCCAGGTCCAGGTAACTATTACTAAAGAATAATTTAGATTCATTATTTTAAAGTTGTGTCTGCTTTAAAATATATCAAGTTTTTAAATTTCGAAATTACACTCTAATATTCATTCTGCGACAAATCTCTTAAGTACATTAAAATAACGCCAAGCTTTCACCCAGATCTAATGGTAAAATAACTCTTCTCCTTTTATTTTGATCTAAACCACATGAACCTGATTTTAATGATGGGATTGTAAAGTAAAAATTAAAGCAGTTTCCTCAGTTCTTAGAATCAACATCCCTAGAAAGCTTATACTTTTCTTATACTTACATCGAAAACCACTGAGTCTTAAGAGTTACTAGGTTCAGAACTAGGTAGACCAAAAAGTGCAGGAATTTAGATTGTACACTTACAAATATACTCAATAGTTTCTCACTTCCGTTAACTCATCAATGTTGTTGTATTACTTCTGCTAGCTCTACAGTGATTCACACGACATTTTAATATTATGCACATTTTTAAGGGTAGTAAAATGATGCATGTGTGGCCTATTTAAATATTTTCTATTACCTTTCTTCAAAAGCACTTCAATAACGTTCCCTAGTTTCCAATACCCTTGATATTGACAACAGAATTCCAATACTAAATTTGAAGTAACGTAAATCGTTGACACGAATTTAACTAATTATGTAGGCTATTTAAAACAATATGCAGTTTTTGAACACTTAAATTTATTAAAGTTTTATTTAACGTAGCATTATGGCTAAGTTCTATAATATATTTAATCGAAACATAGTCTTAAATATCGCTTTTTAATCAAATAATTTCAAATTGTAAATCGCCGTCGAGGGATGCAAAACACATAAAATATTTAAGATTCATGTTTCTTTGGTATCCAAGTCAACGTAATATTAAGCTTAAAATTACTTACTTTATTTCCGTCACGTGATTTTCTTATTTCTTTTATATGAAGCGTTTCGGAGATTTACTCCATCATCAGACCCTTGTCACTCTTGCTAGGTCGTCAAACATTACACAAAAAACACACAAACACAAACATTGAGAACATATTAAAATATTTCCTACGCGTGGGATACATCCCTTATGGTGGTCCAAGGACAACTGTCGTTACAAGGCTAAGTAACCAAGCGGTGACGTTTGTTAGTAAGCCCGTTAACTTGTATGCAGGTAGCCTTGTCGTACAAAGTGTTCGAGGAGAATTGCAGATGGTTGTTCATGACTTGGTTTTCATTGTTTTTAAAGGCTTTGTACATTTCATTTTCATATTCCTCGATGACATCCATAATTTTGCCTTTTTTTGCATGTATTCAATGGTATCAAATTTGGTTTCAAAGTCAGTATAACCATGGTTTTTGTCTATCGGGTGGAGTGCATAATTTGACTTATTGCCTTATATATGTTCTTTTTAGGCAAATGTTCTTTGAACCTCTGATGGAACGCTTTTCCTGTTTGCCCTATATAGAAAGAATCACATTCATCGCAAATTAGTTTGTAAATCCCAGTTTTATATTTTAAATCCTTTTTTGGTTTTTGACTGAGAAGTTTTTGGATGATGTTATTGGTTCGAAAAGTTGTAGTAATGTTTAATTTTCTGAAATTTTTATATTCGGAAGTATGTTTCCGTACTCACAGGCTATGTAGGTGGGCTTTTTTTACTAGGTTTTAAAGATTTACTGTTTTTGTTCTGTTTTTTATTTAATAACTTGTTTATCATAGATGCCTTAAACCGTTGGCCGTGGCCAATAATTTGATAGTATTCAGCTCCTCCAAGTAATCTTCCTGTCCGAGAGGTATTGTGATGAGCCTATGTAACATACTGTTGTATGCGGCTGTTTTTTTGAGATGTGGGATGGTGCGATGTGGAATGTATAGTGATGTCTGTGGTTGTAGGTTTCCTGTAAATTTTAAATTGGAATTTGTCTTTATGCTTTATTACAGTTAGGTCCAGGAAATTTAGTTGTGCGTCCATTTCTTTTTCACATGTGAAATTCATATAACTGTTAATACTGTTCATATAGTTTGTTAGATTTTCTATCTGTCTACTGGTACCATTGAAAATTACAAATTAAATGTGTCATCAACATTTCTTCCATAATATATTATTTGGTTGTGCATTTTATTTAGGCTTGATAGGAGGAACTTGTTTTCGAAATGGTTCAGATAGATGTCCGCCATTAGACCCGAGAGTGGCGAACCCATAGCTAAACCTTCTTTTTTGATATAATATTTATTGTCAAAGGTAAAGTAGTTGTGGTCCAATATTACCGATACAATGTTGATCAATTCTGTTATTACTTCTGTGTCTAACATTTTGGATTCAGTGAGGCGTTCTCTCAGAATATCTATTGTTTCGTGGATGGGTATGTTTGTATACAGATTTACAATATCAAAAGAGGTGATTTTATAATTTGGTTGCAAGGTTATGTCATTGTTAAGCTTATGAATAACACGAGTTAGGATGCTAAAACGAAGCAGTGGAAGCAATAGTAATTGTAAAAACAATTTTAAATTAGTAAACTTGGCACCCTAACCACTTGATAGGAATACTGTAAGGAAATTAATCTGCCTTGTTTCAAAGATGCGTTCACAAACTTTATATTCCAAAGAATTTTGAATTATGTCTACAAAATTTAACGTCACCAAAGAAAACAACAAACAAAATATGTGATTAATAAAGGAGCTCCTGTACAAATTATTAAAAATTAAATTTATCTTCTACAATTAAACAAAACAAACGATTTTACAACTATTATACAAATTAAATGTTACACCTCAGCATTAGTACAGACAGTTTTAATAATGTTTATAAGGCTATAAGTAGAAATAAAATGTTCCTCTTGTCTTAATCTGAACTCTATAAAAAACCAAAATCTGACCTGATATTATTTGTAGCCTACCACTGTAACCTTGAAACTAAATGGACTGACGGTAGGCGTAGGCATACTGAATACATTCTTCAAACGATGTTAGATGATTGTTACGACCGTTAATGATAGTTAGAATTAGTATATGCAAAACGTTACAACCTTTGTAACAACGTGCAGTCTATAATAATTGGTATATAGTTTGAACGCGCACAGTTATACAAATCGTCGCACAGTTATACAAATCGTAGTAGCGTGTAACGTTAGCTAGACCTTCCAAAACCAATCTGAATACATTCGCTGACGTCTTGATATAGCTGGCCCAAAACCTGACTTATCTGTTTGCTATGAGCACACAGCGTAGTTTGATTAGGCCTACTTGAATCCGAAGTAGATATCAATCTTTATTTATGCTTACCTAAACAGACATTGATGTTATTAGCGAATTTCCATAGGAAAAATGAGCTATTGCAGTGGCCCTTATGGTGAGACCCAAGGTCGGGAGTAGCAAATGAGCACCGATCATGGTCCCCAGAACACGTTTAGGGGTGTCATTAAAATTCATATATATATATGTATATATATATATATATATATATATATATATATATAT
>JAGFPH010003908.1:56450-68999 GCA_018207615.1 Philaenus spumarius | reverse complement strand
GGTTGTAGCAAAGATTCAGAGGTTTCGGCATTAATCAAACACAAGAAACAAAGTTTAGGAAATGTCACGTCAAACAAAAGTTAATATTCCTTGCAATTAGATACAGCTTTGACAGGACTTCATTACTTGTGTTCAGTGGCAAGCAATACATTTACATTTAATTTTAAACTTTAAGTCCAATATTCTGTTTGAGAACAGAATGTGTAACCAAAACTAGGACACTAAATTAAATATAAGATTATAATTATTTTTCTTTTGAGAGCCACAAATAACTACTAATTTGTATTTGATTTAAATAAAAATAATTTTAGTTCCATGACAACTTGCCTTTACACTTGAACATATCACATTCAGTGAACATGTAGTACTAAAGTAAACCTATTATTTATTCAGAATATAACTACATGTATATGTTTTCCCTATAAAACGAATTTTTAAACTCTCCGTGAGTCTGTTCATCTTGAAGAAGAAAATAATGCCTAACATTAAACCTCCAAAATATTTATTGTTGAAAATCTTATCCAGTTTATGTTTTTGTAAGACCAGTTCGTATTGTACTGAAACACTATTCTAGATCGTGTATTGGTATCAACAGTATCTTACTGTAAAGATATGCAAAAAGAAAAGACGATCTTTAATATATTTAGAATTTATTTTTTTAGTTTACTTTCAGCACATATTTTCAATATTTCAATGCCATAGTTTATATATTAATTGCAGTTATCATGATTCTATACATTCATTCCGATTCATTGAAAATCGTGAAATTTCCAGTGCTTTT
Organism: Philaenus spumarius; assembly: GCA_018207615.1. Classification (NCBI taxonomy): domain Eukaryota; kingdom Metazoa; phylum Arthropoda; class Insecta; order Hemiptera; family Aphrophoridae; genus Philaenus; species Philaenus spumarius. The sequence goes on along the minus strand of JAGFPH010003908.1, from coordinate 68,218 downwards.
TTTATTGGTTTTCCAGTGCTTATTCGAATGTTTTATTTTCTGAGTTGAGAGTTAATTGTGCATTTTCAAGAGCTTAAATAATATTGCATCAAGTTGTATTCAATTCAAGAGTGTATTACAAACTGTGTTATAGATCACTCCATTTATTCTCACTAGACAACCAAAAACTTTATACTTGCTTTCAACATTCAAATGTTTTCTGGGGTCAAAGTAAAAAAGTTTTTATTGGAATATTCCCGTCTATTACACTTTAAAAAATATAAGTTTTCCTAATTCCAAGTTTCTACTTAATCCTGAAGTAAGTTAGAGTCTGCAAAGATTAGTCGGTGATTCGGACATAATGTTAAACTTTTGTTTGGCAATTACTGTGAGACAAATTTTATAAAATCTAAAGTGATTGAAAAACTATAACAACTTAATGACAGTGTTTTGATATTAAAGTTGCAAAAGTGGTAATTATTGTTGCTATTTGGATCTTCTAAATTTAAATGCTTGGAGTTAAATGCTTTAAAATAACAAGCAATATATCGCAAATAACTAAAACTAATATTTATTATAATATTTCTTACATACTTCAATATGTTATGTTTCTTTCTGTTTAATTTGTTTACTAATTAATTCCTCAAGCTATCTTTTACTATTGTAAAATAACAATTTAATATATTAGCTCACAGAAAATTACTTTTTACTTAAAAAGAAATACTCCAAAAGGTTAAACTACTCCACCGATAATGAAATTTTAGTTTTTCAAATAAGCAACTCGAATTTACGGCAAAATTTGTGTAACTAAATAATTGTAATAAATTTGTCTAATTTTGTATAAATGATTTGGAATTGGGCTAGGATTTTCTAATTGCAGGTATAAGTTGTCTAAGGTTTATTTCAATAATTTATTTCACAGTGTGGATTCCTAGCGCGTTTTAATGGAATTCCGCCCCCCCCTCCCCCCAAATGCAGGATTAATATGATATATATTCTGTAGCTAAATGATTTAAATAAAGAAAAAAGTCTAGAATAAGGGTTCAGTTTGAAAAATTTATTTTTTAAATTGCATACAAAATTGCTTACAAAACATTTTTAATTTGAATTTGTTTTTAATATTTAGTAGAATTGGTATCTTGAACACATTTAAGAAATGATATCATACAAAACTTATATATATATATTAATTAAATAATTTAAATGAAGAGTCCACGGGGAAAAGGAGTTAAGGCAAGAAAAACAAAATTTCTGGTTATTACAGTTTTTGAAAGCTTTTAACAAGCTGCTTATATCTGTTATTGTTTCATGGAAAGAAAGAGGACCGTTATGAAGTTATAGCGGTTTAAATATATGCCGTCCGCGGGAAAAATGAAGTAAATCAATATGAAACCATGGGAAAAGGGGGATTGATCTGAACTGTTTTTTTATTACATTGTCGTGTGTTATTTTCAGATGTTTATTATACGTCCTGTTAGTGAGGTTATGTTAATACTTTGAACTGTTTAGTTTGTTTGATGTATTAAGTGAATTGTCATGGAAAATAAAACTAGGAAAATATCATAGAAAAAGAAAACGAGAAAAGTAACACCTCTAGCCATCACATTCGACTAAGAAAAGAAAGGTAACAGGTCGACTTTCTGATGTGAGGAAAAAACTTGTATTATCTACCCATGAATTAGGGGTAGATTGTAAATGTTCAAGGTTAAAATGTTTTCAGACTATCACTGATGGAGATCGTAGGAATATCATATTAAATCACAACCAAATGACTGTGAATAAGCAAAATGCTTACTTGGCTGGCCTCACTATTGTGAATTCAAAATCGCAAAGGAGATCCAGGCAACCAGAAGATGAAGCTAATTTTCGTGACAACAGTTAAATCATGCCAGAGTTAAAAGAGAGAATTCTGTTACTGAAATAAATGTTTGTCCGAATACTTTTATATCTTTACATGGAATAACGAAAACAAAAAATGGAAATAATACAACGTTACTTTAAAAAAATGTCGTGAGTCGTAAGTATAGCCGAGGCCAACATTCTAATAGGAAACATCTTGTTACATCAGAGGCACCGGACTAAGTCCGAAGACACATAAGTTCATTTAAAGGCGAACAAAGTCATTATAGCTTGAAGTGTATCTTCCACCAGAAATAAACATCACAGAGATGAATGAGGTATATAAGACATCATACCCTACTTATTCTGTTTCATATGAAATATATATACTTATTTTTAATACAGAATTCAACATCGGGTTTTGAGTACCCTCGAATGGACACATGTAAATGGTACTCAGAAAATAGCACTGAAATTGTTAATCGACTGACAACAGAGAATAAACTTCAATTAATAAAATTTAACGTGTTTTAGATTCGTAAAAGAACTTCTAAAGCAAACAGCAAGGCATCAAAAGAATATGAAAGTATTGTTAAAGATTTTCAAAAGAATTTAACTATTCCCAACATAACAACTAACGACGTGTGCTACAGCATGTTTATTGTTCACATTTTGTCAACTGATGAATCATATTTCTTTGTGATAAAACAGTAACCTACAAAGAGTCTAACGAGGTAGCGTCTTGTGACGACAATTCTTTTTATTTTATTCAAATTTATTTTATTTTGTGACGACAATTCTTGATCCTCTGTTAGACAATTAATAAGAATTTTACTATTTTTCGCTTGCTGCATTATATAGTTCATCATGTCAAGAGACTTGATCAAGTGAAAATGACTTTCGCATTTGTGGATATTCATATATCAAATTCGACCGCAACATGGAAAGTATCAATAACAACAAAAACAAAAAACAAAATGGGTTGAAATGCTTAAAGACTGGATAGAGGAAATTGAAAGTGACCGAGCAAAGCCCTCCAATTTTCATTGTGTTGAAGTAGACAGGGAGTTTGTCAGAGATTGGACTAAACAGCTGGATCAGTTATTTTAAAAACATGTCCAATTCCTTCTAGACCAATAAGATAAATAGTGGCTGCAAAACAGCACCCCATGGCACCCAGCATCCCATTTAACAGCAAAATTTAAATGACTACCATTTTTTTGGTTTTAATAAATAATTTATAAATAAACAACTACTAAATCGATTGAGTTGACATTTTCACGTTTCTTATCAATAAAAAAAACCTCAACATCTTAACCATTTTATATAGGAAGATAGACATTATGACAGATGATTTCGATATACATTTTTACGTTTTCTGTTAATGCTTCAGTTTTTTTAGTTATAACAATTCAAATTTGGATTGACGGAAACATTTTTTTAACAATAAAGGGAGGTAAAACCCGCTACACGATCAATTTTATTTCATTTTGCAATCATAACACATTAAAATAGTGATCTATAAACAGTGGCATAATATTGATAACAATTAACAAAATAAACGGCTCGTACTTAAAATACAGGTCAGGTTAATGTATTTCCCTCCCATTTGTGAGAGCGGATTGAGCTTGAGGGTAGGCGAGCGAAAACCGTAGTTATATTTAAATTAATTAAACATTGCATACATAATAACTTTTTACAATAAACAATTAATTTTAATTTAATCAACAATAAAACAGCAATAATATATAATTTCCATGGCAACTTTTTTAAATTTAATTTTAGTATTAATCTATCTTTTGAGAAGATCGGGTCGTTTTTTACGCGCGCGGGTTCGGATTTTATTCGGTTAGGCGGGTGCGTGACTCCTACTGTAACCTAACTGGGGTTGTATGGTCTTGCATTAGTGACACAGCAAACACTCAAGTTATTCATTCTGCATGATGGTTTACCCTTCTGCATAATGGTTTAACCTTCTGCATAATGAAGTTTTGATCTCTGTTCGTTCTATTACTTCTACGTTACTGCATAGTGCCAATTAGTTTTTAGTAGGAGTCCCAATCACAAAGCAATATTATTATTAATTATTGAAATTACATCTGTTGTAAATTTATTTATATAAAAATGATTTCGAATAAAGAAGGACGGTGGTTTGAAGAACTGTTACTTTATGGCATTCCAACTATACATAATATTATTTGAGGTGTGAAAAATGTGCAGATACATGTTATAGCCCCAATGCCGACCAACTAAAAGACCTCTCTTGCTCCGACCTTGACGACAGGCGATGGTATCACCTTGCGGCATAACCTCAGCTATTTTTCGGTGGATGAATCTTTCTCATCTTCCACTTTTCCTTACTTTTTTTCATCACGAAGTCTGTCTTGAATTTTGTTTATCTGAGCCATCTTCGCCTCTCCGGATTTAATCCAACCTCAATCATTTCCCAGACCAACAGAACTGTTGGGGTATTCCAGCAACCATCGTTACCGAACCTAGTGAGACTGTAATCTTTCTACTGTGAACTCACTTCTTCTTTGCTTCGCCCAGGCCGGTGTGGCGTATAGTATTAGGCTAACAACAGACGAGACACCGGTGTACGGTACACTAGTGTACGGGACACTAAATGTACTATCAATTAAATGTGTGTCAACAGATGAGACACTGAGTAGCGCGCTACCAGATTCTGTGGCTCTACGGTGTCTCTCCCTGCGAGAAGCTGGGACACCGGAAAGTGTCCCGTACACCGGTGTCTCGTCTGTTGTTAGCCTTATGGAATGAACCACACATGCAAACAAAATTCTTTTCTTTTCTCTTGGCCCTCCAACATTAGGTATCAAGCACGATTGGTTTCTGCCACAGCTGTGGCCTTAGTTGACAACGTTTGTACGTGAGGTCCAAAAGAAATACCATGGTCTACTTCTACTCCAAGGTATGTCAATTCATGGAAAAAACGTTTGAGTCGGGACGTATTGGTTGGCCCAATGATGAAATCTAATTAAATTTATTGTGATAATTTGTTTAAATGTGTTGTGTTACTATAAGTTCAGACATTTATAAGAGATTAGAGTTGTAATTATGCTTTAATCTTCTCTATGCAAGACGTCAATCTAAACCTAATAAAGCATTAAAAAGAGGTTATTTGACCCTATAAAGACCGGAAGCGCAAATTTTACACGATTATCGTACACATCAATAAATAGTGCATTCCGCTGCAGTAAGTAGTTTCAATGTAAGTAAATGGTTCGCAACATTATGTAACAGCGTTTAATGCTGCAGAGGTTTACTCTCTAGTTAATTCTTATATAAGCTTTGAAGGTTTGTTGTGATCAAAGGAACTCAAACGTGTCCGTCCTATATTTGTTGAAAAAACTCGAGTAACTAACGGCGAAGTATATTTTCTCTCGCGGTAATTTTGATATCTTACAAAAGTAACCTGGACTGAAGCCGACATGAAGGAACGCAACCAAGTTGTTTAGGCTCTGATAAAATATTTTCCTTTTCAATCGAGTTTTGAAATTCTGTTTTAACAATCTTTTAAAAAACAATCTTCTGTGTTTGATTTATAGTAATACGTTTGATCATTGGTTACAATAATTGTTTTTTTCTAAACTGAACAATAATTTTCTAGAATTTAACCTAAACGCAAACGCGAAAGAAGCAAGGACTTTCAGAAATACTACGGTTACCTTCGTCCTAACAGGAATATTTTAGTACAGCATATTATCTGTAAACGATAAATTTTTGTTTCTAGATAAGTAAACACTATACCTTTAACGGTAAATAGTTCATATCACTGTCCTTAAAAGTGTTAGATGATTTACCTCATCTAGTGGTCTACAACAGACAGTTAAAGTAATTAGTTAATCTGTTGGATACAATTTGTTAATAATGGTAAAGTTCTAGAACATTTAATCATTTCTTCCTTATCCAATGAAACTTTTGCCATGCCTTTCTCGAATGTCTGTATCTGATGTTTTTAATTTAAAACTTCTCTGATTATCATTTCTAATATCGTTTTGTAGTATGCAGCAAATCCTTGATTAACATTTGAAAAATAAACATTAAATGGTTTTTATCTTTTACAAGACTAAATCAGTACAAGTGACAGCAATAAATATGTTTAAAACAATTAAATTGTTTAGTACTTTGCTTATTTGTTTTGTGGATAGACGTAACCACAGCTGATTAATTGGTAAATATCAGTAACAACATAATGCAATATAGGCTAGAATAGTAAGTAAAGGAAACATTAGATAAAATAAAACCTGAACACAAAATCTCACAACAAAATTTAAGTTATTTAAAGGAAACATCGTTAAACTAACTTTAGGCTACGACAATTTTGCTTCAGTTTAAAGAAGTTTACTAACTAATAAAGGTATTTATTGCCTACTACTCGACTATATTATTTGTCTAACTTGGTACCTCAAATAACCGTCGACAGTTTCAAATGGTGAATTTCGGCGACTACCGGTTTCGGAAGTCTTAACCTTCCATTGTCAAGTCATAAGAAATTAAAACTTTAAACAAATAAAACACACATTTAACACATATATGACAAACATCTCAAGTCCAAATTACCTGACTCAACAAACTTGGTGGCCATCCGACTAAACGTAACTAACCACCAACCCCGTACTTGAAACTGTCGGAATTAACCTATCCTTATTTGTTTGATCTGAAGACTGCTTATCTTACTATTAGAGCTTTGTGTTTTTATATCCTGAATGGCGTTGAACAGTATGTTTGAGTTGCACTTCAATTTTTCATTCATCGTATTATTATAGTCATACATTTGGTGGGGTTTTTTTTACTGTGGTTTTATTTACGTTGTGTCCCACGAAGAGGTTTAAACATTTCATTTTGTATAGATAATTAATGCATAAATCTTTTTGAAACTTTACACACCCCACAGTAGAGGCTTTAAAAATGTTCTGCAAAAATGTTAGCAGTACAAACTTGCAGAAACAAAATGGTGGAATAATGAAATATTTATTAATTATTTTCTCTCTCTGTAAATAGGTAGGCCTATTAACCTTACTAATTTTGTAACAAAAAATAATTATTAAATTACTGTAGATTTTGTGAAATATTTTTATTGTCACATTCTAATGATCCAAGGCATTTTGATTAGAAAACTAAAATAATGGAAAACATAGTGAAAACTTAAAACTAAAAACTAAAATGACTCAAACTGTAATCCATCCACAGCGACACACTGGTAACAGCGCTCAACAAATGATTCGTATGCTTTTAAAAATAAATCCCGTGGTATCCGTAGAAGTTCCTCTTCAATTGCGTGTTTTAAATCCTCATCATTGTTGAAGCTATGGAAATAAAACATGATCCTGTAAGTAACCCCATAAAAAGAATTTACATACAGTTAAATCTGGGGATTGGGGTGGCCAATCCAAAAAATTATTCCACGACCAATCCAACGCCCATTAAGGTTATCATTTAGTAATTCCTTGACAGGATTTGCGAAATGAGGGGAAGCACCATCTTGTTGGGATATTGCTTGGTTCATTTCTGGATCCATAAAATGGTACAAGACATGTTGATTTAAAACTTGTGCATACCTAATTCTAGACATTGTACTGTCCGAAATGTCGTAAGTTAACACAGCGTTTATTCTCACAGCCACCCAAACAGTAATGCCTTTTGATTTTAGTAGAGTCTCTTCAAGAATATGGGGATTGTTTGTGTTGTAATAATTATAATTATGTCTATTCACTACACCATTACGGCAGAAAGTGGACTCGTCTGAGAAAACCATTCTTGCATGCCAATCAGTATCTAGCTCATGATACTCAATAATAGGGGAACAAATTCCACTCTCCTGCCCGGATCATACTTAAATAAATTATGGACTAGGTGACTTTTGAAAAAAAAATCTGGTACCAACTAGTTATTTTTAGAGGGAGAAAATTAATAAATTTTTCATTATGCCACCATTTTGTTTCTGCAAGTGTTGTACTGTGCTAAAATGTTCACAGAACATTTTTAAATCCTCTAATGTAGAGTGTGTACCGTTTCAAAAATATCGATACATTAATTAATAAGTAATCTATTCAAAATCAAACGTTTAAACCTCTTCGTGGGACACCCCGTAAATAAAACCATAGTAAAAAAAAAACGGGTGGTGTGGAAGGAACTACCTGAATTTGGCCACCATTTTCCAAGATGGTGGGGTAAGTTCAAAGTGGTGATGGTCGCAAACTTAGTATGTTTTTTAGGATGTCAAAATGTACGATATTACCAAGTTCCATCTCTCCTGCATTTCTTTTTCCAGGTAACTTCATTGTTAACTCAATGCTGCCTGGGCTAAGAATTTATTTTGTAAAACTGAACATGCCTTTTTAACCTAAATAGTTTAATCCAAAGTTAAACACTAATGTATCTAGAATGGCAAACTTAAGAATTTCTGAAATACGCTTTTATTGGCCAACTAACAGGAATATCAGTACATTATATTATCTGTAAGCAATAAAAGTTTCTAGATAAATAATAATGAAACCGTAAACAATAAATATTTTTGTGAAACGTGACTTGGATTGCAATGCTCGGATTTACAAAGGTTTTCGTGGTATACTCTGTGATATTTAGTGCTGTGTGTTTAAACCAAGCACTTCGAGTGTTTAATGTTTGGTTGAAGGTAAAGAAATATAATTTGTATTAATTTAACAAAGTAAAAACGCAGGACGTACGGCGCTGATTTAAAAGAGGTTTCTTGCCTTTTAATGTAGAGAATTGTAGGATTATATATTGTGTGTTAAAGAAAATTTCATAAGACCAGAATAAGAAAAAGCAACTATTAATAGTTTATACAATTTAAGTTCTTTACAGAGAAACAATTTTGAAATTATTACTTTACAGTATTAAAGTATTGTTACATCACTCTTTAAAACATAATATCTGAAAATAAAGTTGGATGTGTTTTAAAATAATATGTATATTCTACCTAGAAGCTCTAGTAAGCAATAATGTTTCCAAATCTAGAACAAAAGTTTATTTTAGATTGACGTAATATATCATAGCTCAAACAACTGATATTTAAATTACCGAAATCATCGCTTTGACATGTGATCATTATTAGAACATGCTACAACAACAAATTGTATGATGTTTCTATGCAAAAAATACAATAATGGTTCACTTTGTTTAATAATTCACTGCTTGAGTGAAAACACTCAACGAGTGTGTTGAGATTCACAGCTTTACAGACAGCGGAGCTACTTTAATCTTCTAGTTGCAAGAAGAAAATTTGCAACTTAATAATGTAGTCAAAGGCAAGTTATTCAACTCTGAAGAACTTGGAACTGAGAATTTAATAAGACTGTTTTATAAGGTATGTTACAGAGTAGTTATCTCCTAATGATTTGCATTGCAAATTAAATATATTATAAATTTTTGTTAACAATCCAGTGAAAAACTGTGTTTCATTCAACTCATAAAGTAAGTCAAATTCTCCATGAGTCTGTCAAAAAATAAAAAAACGTCTCTATGAATCACGAAGTATTTAAACTTAAATAATAATAATACATACTTATGAATTTTATTTTATTATAATAAAATGTTAAAATTATAATATTAAAGATGGTCAGATTAGAGGAAACGTGAATTTATTTATATTTAAATGGATTCGTATTGCCGGAATTTGTTTTCAACTGTTTTATCCTAACATGTGTTTACCATCAAATTATTTCGATCCCTGTAAATATTAGGATGTGAAAAGTTTTTGGTGCTTTAAAATTACAAACAATTATTGTACTAAATAAATTGCAAAATTATGCAAGTTGCATTATACTATTTCCAAACACAGAGTGAACAGTTTGCCAGACTTTGTTGTTTTTAGTTTACTCGAAACAGAACTATTAATTGATAAAATCAGTTTTTTTTACAAAAGTATGGAAAATAACACATAACACGGAAACAAATTGGACAACTGAAAAAGTTGTTTTTCATAATTATATTCATTGCAGACACAAATAAACCACTCACGTAAAATTATATTCTAACATAACGAATTTGTATTGCAAACATACATTATTTGTATGTTATACAATACTATTTTGTGAATTTAAAAATTAGATTATGTCACTTCTTGATGCTACAATATAGTATGCCTTGTCAATTGTATAAGCTTAGACAAAGAAACTCGAGGGATGGTTCACAGATCACATAACAATTGATCTTTATATGCAGACGATGGTTATTCAGTTATTTTATGACTCAATTTTCATAAAAAGATAGATAAATAGCAATCAAGCAAGTATTTCATCATTTAAGTCATATTTTATTAGTTTAGCTTTATTGAACACATTTCATCCGGCAATTATAGACTCGATAATGCACTGTGTCAACAATTACATTAGGATCGCATTGAGACGTATCTCAAACAAACAATAAAGATACAATCTCTCAAGAGTAAATACTGTACACGGGAGCACGTTGAATGTAAACACAAATTCTATGAACCAGTTTCTAATCATACTTCAATAATATTTTCCAATGATTAACTCATCGACCACATAAGACCAAATGTGGTCGATGGATGAACTGAGGGTCCTGAATAAAGGCCTTAAATATAATTTTAAACAATCTAAAAAAAACCATATAATTCAGGAAATCACTAACACCGAAGCAGCAATTAAAACAATACCGAATTTCAAATCGCACAACGAAACTATAATATTAATTAATGACGATCTCATGACACGCATAAATAAAATAAACGATATGATCCAAGTCCCGGACTCGTGACCGAATTAAAACTAATAAAACATATAAAAAACAAGCTGTCAGAAAACAATGCACTTATTACAAAGGCAGATAAAGGAAACACAGTAGTAATTTTGGATGTCGATAAATACAAGGCAAAAATAAACTTTTTCATAAGGAATAACAATATTGAACAGGTTCCCAAAGACCCAACCCAAAAATTCGTAAAAACGTTAAACAGCATGATAAATAATTCCATGAATCTGTTTAACCAGAAGTCACTATTTAAAACCTATAAATTCTGAAGCTCACCCATCAGACCCCTCATTAATTTCAAAACCGCGCCTGCATACAAGACCGCTCAAAAACTAGCTTTCGTGATACGCAACAGTATACATTTAAAAAACAATCATAGTATTAAAAACAGTATAGAATTTATAAATAATTCGACCACGCAGCTGAACCGCTGACGTGAGTTGAGCAAATTTCCAAAATTAAGTTTATAGACCGATATTTTAGGGTTTCGACCAATAATTTGGGAAATAGGTCAATTCACGACGGTGCTGAATAGCTGCAAAATGGTTCGCAAGCCATTCCGCATATTGGGAGTATCTTCAATAACACAAAGCATTGCGTGCTTCGCACGCCATTCCACATATTGGGATTGTCTTCAATACACAAAGCATTGCGTGCTTCGCACGCCATTCCACGTATTGGGATTGTCTTCAATACACAATGAATTGCGTGCTTCGCACGCCATTCCACATATTGGGATTGTCTTCAATACACAATGCATTGCGTGCTTCGCACGCCAAACCTCGTATTAGGGGTATTTTCAACACACAAAGCATTGCGTGCTTCGCACGCCTGCCCCACGGTAGAATCCACCACATTTTCTTTGAACCGGGTACTTCTATGGTATTTCACGTTTTGATCGATTTTGGGGGAACCAAGCGAGCAATAAGGTCGCGTAAAAAAACAAAATGTGCAGAATAACATCTTACATTTATATGTTTAGAAAAAACTCTAAAAAAAATTCATTTTCTTAGTAAAAATCTCAAAAAATAGTTACTTCCTGTCAAAAAACTTACTTCCGGTTGTTGGATTTTTTTGGCTAACGAACTCGTCCGAGCCACTTACACAACCAACACGTGTACCAAATTTGGACCAAATCGGACTTAAAATGCGACCGCTAGAGTGCGAACACATATATACATATATATATA
>JAGFPH010003908.1:44160-56350 GCA_018207615.1 Philaenus spumarius | reverse complement strand
AATTCTTTGGAATATAAAGTTTGTGAACGCATCTTTGAAACAAGGCTAATTAATTTCCTTCCAGTATTCCTATCAAGTGGTTAGGGTGCTAAGTTTACTAATTTAAAATTGTTTTTTAAAATTACTATTGCTTCCACTGCTTCGTTTTAGCATCCTAACTCGTGTTATTCATAAGCTTAACAATGACATAACCTTGCAAACAAATTATAAAATCACCTCTTTTGATATTGTAAATCTGTATACAAACATACCCATCCACGAAACAATAGATATTCTGAGAGAACGCCAAACTGAATCCAACATTTTAGACACAGAAGTAATAACAGAATTGATCAAAATTGTATAGGTAATATTGGACCAAAACTACTTTACCTTTGACAATAAATATTATATCAAAAAAGAAGGTTTAGCTATGGGTTCGCCACTCTCGGGTCTAATGGCGGACATCTATCTGAAAACAAGTTCCTCCTATCAAGCCTAGATAAAATTCACAACCAAATAATATATTATGCAAGAAATGTTGATGACACATTATTAATGTTCAATGGTACCAGTAGACAGATAGAAAATCTAACAAACTATATGAACAGTATTAACAGTTATATGAATTTCACATGTGAAAAAGAAATGGATGCACAACTAAATTGCCTGGACCTAACTTTAATAAAGCATAAATACAAATTCCAATTTAAAATTTACAGGAAACCTACAACCACAGACATCACTATATATTCCACATCGCACCATCCCACATCTCAAAAAACAGCCGCCTACAACAGTATGTTACATAGGCTCATCACAATACCTCTCAGTCAGGAAGATTACTTGGAGGAGCTGAATACTATCAAATATATTGGCCACGGCCAACGGTTATAAGACATCTATGACAAACACCTTATTAAATAAAAAACAAAACAAAAACAGTAAATCTTTAAAACCTGGTAAAAAAACCCACCTACATGGCCTGTGAGTACGGAAACATACTTCCGAATATAAAAATTTCAGAAAATTAAACATTACTACAACTTTTCGAACCAATAACATCATCCAAAAACTTCTCAGTCAAAAACCAAAAAAAGATTTAAAATATAAAACTGGGATTTACAAACTAATTTGCGATGAATGTGATTCGTTCTATATAGGGCAAACAGGAAAAGCGTTCCATCAGAGGTTCAAAGAACATTTGCCTAAAAAGAACATATATAAGACAATAAGTCAAATTATGCACTCCACCTGATAAACATAAACCATGGTTATACTGACATTGAAACCAAATTTGATACCATTGAATACATGCAAAAAAAGGCAAAATTATGGATGTCATCGAAGAATATGAAATGTACAAAGCCTTTAAAAACAATGAAAACCAAGTCATGAACAACCATCTGCAATTCTCCTCGAACACTTTGTACGACAAGGCTACCTGCATACAAGTTAACGGGCTTACTAACAAACGTCACCGCTTGGTTACTTAGCCTTGTAACGACAGTTGTCCTTGGACCACCATAAGGGATGTATCCCACGCGTAGGAAATATTTTAATATGTTCTCAATGTTTGTGTTTGTGTGTTTTTTGTGTGATGTTTGACGACCTAGCAAGAGTGACAAGGGTCTGATGATGGAATAAACCTCCGAAACGCGTCATATAAAAGAGAGAAGAAAGTCACGTGACGGAAATAAAGTAAGTAATTAAGCTTGATTATATTAGGTTGACTTGGATACCAAAGAAACATTAATCTTAAATTAAATATTTTATGTGTTTTGCATCCCTCGACGGTGATTTTCAATTTGAAATTATTTGATTAAAAAGCAATATTTAAGACTATGTTTCGATTAAATACACTATAGAACTTAGCCATAATGCTACATTAAATACAACTGTAATAAATTTAAGTGTTCAAAAACTGCATATTGTTTTAAATAGCCTACATAATTAGTTAAATTCGTGTCAACGTTTTACGTTACATCAAATTTAGTATTGGAATTCTGTTGTCAATATCAAGGGTATTGGAAACTAGGGAACGTTATTGAAGTGCTTTTGAAGAAAGGTAATAGAAAATATTTAAATAGGCCACACATGCATCATTTTACTACCCTTAAAAATGTGCATAATATTAAAATGTCGTGTGAATCACTGTAGAGCTAGCAGAAGTAATACAACAACATTGATGAGTTAACGGAAGTGAGAAACTATTGAGTATATTTGTAAGTGTACAATCTAAATTCCTGCACTTTTTGGTCTACCTAGTTCTGAACCTAGTAACTCTTAAGACTCAGTGGTTTTCGATGTAAGTATAAGAAAAGTATAAGCTTTCTAGGGATGTTGATTCTAAGAACTGAGGTAACTGTTTTAATTTTTACTTTACAATCCCATCATTAAAATCAGGTTCATGTGGTTTAGATCAAAATAAAAGGAGAAGAGTTATTTTACCATTAGATCTTGGTACTATTAGGCTTGGCGTTATTTTAATGTACTTAAGAGATTAAATGTCGCAGAATGAAGATTAGAGTGTAATTTCGAAATTCAAATAACTTGATATATTTTAAAGCACACACAACTTTAGGATAAGGAATCTACATTATTCTTTAAAAATAGTTACCTGGACCTAGAGGAATACATTTTAAAGAAGGTAACTATTTTAAAAACGTTATTGAAACCATTTTTTAAACATAAATAATGTAAATAATAAAACTTAAGACTCTTTAAAAAAAAATTATTTATAATTTTATTTTTCATTGCACTTAATCCTTAGTACGTACTAAAATGAAATATGACTCCAAATAGATTTATCAAACTTACAAATAATAGACTTGTTTTGTACTTCTTGTTTGATAAAATGTAAATGTCAGTTAAACCTGCAGATGTACTTGAAATAATTTTGTTGCTTTAAAATTATCTTTAAGTCAAGGTTAAAGATTAAGAAGCAACATTAAATTGAATAAAATAAATAGTAGAAAACAACAAGGATTAATTGTATATACAGATTAGAAAAGTTACTTCTTTAGTTGTTTTGGGTAGCCTAAGTTTTCTACATGAGTTATTAAAACGTGTTCAACATCTATGGTAAAATTAAAATTTTTAGTTAATACAATCTATGAGATATTATTAAGAATTACAACACCGATTTGGGGCAGTTAGTAAGTTAGTAAGTAAAATATTTTAATTAATTTTTTTCATATTCACTTAATATATAAAACTATATTTCTTCCCTATGCAATGCAATTTGTACCACCCCTTCCTTGAATAAATAATTTTTCTCTCTTATGATTTTAATTGGAAACTTTTCTCTTTAAAACTTCCATTCTAAGCCTGTCTTTAGTCTCTCATATTTTTGTTTTTTAAATAAAAACGTAAAAAACTTACCTTCATCAAGACGTATTTTCAATTAACAGGATTTAATTGTGGACACATTTATGTCTTCGGAGATCTTTATATGTATATAGAAAAATCTTATCATTGTTTATTTACGGATCTTAACTAAATGTTTTTACATCTTCAGGAATAAATAGAAAGATTGTTTGTCTAAACATTAAAGAATGGAAAGAAGCATTTATCTAAAAGACTCGTTAGCCTACATCAAGAAAAGTCGTTCGCCATGAAACGCGACAGTATGATTCCAAAAATAATTTAACAGACACGAAAAACTAGAATGTGGAAAATTTGCCATTTAAAAATTAACGAGTTTTTTCCTTTATTCACAGCAAAACTGACGCATCTTGTTTGCTTTGCGAAATACTCGAACAAATGTGAATAATTTAGTATGCATTTATGAAAACTTAAAATTGGAGGAAACCATGTTTCAGAAAAATATGTTGATGTTAAAAGCAAGTTTAACTTATTCGTTAAATATTTGATGTCATTTTTAAAGAAGTAACAGCTGCGAAACCGTGATTACAATCTGAAAAGTACTCGTTATATATTTATTTTTATTTTACAATACTAAATTAGTAGAAGTGATAACAATGTATACGTTTTAAAACAATTAAATAGTTTGATACTTTACTTACATGAGTTATTAATAGACTTAACAAAAGCTGATTAATTTTCTAACCAATAGATTGCTGCTTATTCATTCCCTCAATATCACTAAAAACATTAAACAATGTAGAACTAATCGGGATACAATCTTACATGTTTAGGTGATTTTCGGAATCCTAAAGTTGAAATACTTTGAATAAAACAATTCAATATTAAACTGGGTTAGTAGACAACATGTTAACGCATGTCCTTTCAGGTAATGGATATTTTAAATAATACCTAAAATGCTTAAACTATTAAAAAAGGAGGATTGTTTATTCTGCGATAGCAACAAAGATGATGTGTTGCAGACAATTTTCGTTTGTGCAGCATTTGAAAAGAACCGAGCAGAAAAAAAGAGCAGTTAGGAGAAGAACTCATACATGAGAATATGTAGCAACACACAATAAATCACATAAACAGTGGTGTCTGATTGACAGATTTGTCGCAAGTATCATGAAAGAGCGTCAATTGAAGAACCTGCACAATAGAAATGCTTATTTGATAATCCAACTCCACTGTGAAGTTATGCTTCACGGCAGTTTCCGCAGTAGAGTAAGAAAATGGAAAAAAAGAGGTTAAGGTTTAGGAGGTAAACTGATGAACCGGGAGTTCCACAAGCCGGGAGACTGGTATCCTGACGGGGCCTAATGCTTTCTCTCTAAAAAAAATTTAAATAAAACATTTGATTTAAAACGCAAAATCAATCTACATGAAAATAACAAAATGTATTGACATGTGATTGAGAATGAAGATTGATATTATTAACACAATGAGAAAATACACAGAAAAGTCAACTTTAAGGGATAAATAACTTTTAGCTACTCTTTGAACGATAGTTACTATGAAATGATTTTATTTTGTTCATATTGTTCTATAATAAAATATTTATATATAAAAAAAATATAATAATGGAGCTAAAAAATATGTTGCAACACATAATCTATTTTGAACTTAGACACAAAGTTTCTCATTTAGATTATTTCTATCATAAAACCTTTTTATTAATTGCCTACATCCTCTTGGAAAAATGAATAAATAACCTATCTGACTTTATTCAAAAAATAAGTGAAACATAAACAATCAGTCCAATAAATTTAAAAAAAATCTAATAGTAATGAGCAAGGCTTTACGAGTTTTTAGTTAAAATTTAATATATTTTCCTGAAGTGAGAAATGTAGGTTAAAAAGCTATTTGTCATTTCAAAAAAAAAACTTTAATAGCACAACAGAGGAATCGTACCCCTTCTGAAGCTCTCTCCCACTTTATACAATCTCATGAATGTGCAAACACTCAATTTTATTTGATTTATGTTTAGATTCTTAGAAAAGCTTCTTCGCATTTTGTTTTATAGGGATTCTCTGAAAGCACTGGATTGAACTTTTGTATTTTATAAATAAACAGTTAGACACTAAGTTGTTTAATAGATTTTAACATATTATGTAATCATTGAATTATTCCATAGCATTCATGTATTACTTGTACAAGCATCCTACTTACGAAGCCAGGGGTTTGGCGTAAAATGAGGCAATCCTAGTTATTGTAATTGGCAGAGATTGAATTAATCCTAAATAATTTACATTTTATTATTATTGTATACTGTAGTATAATATTGTTAAATAATATTCAAATATACGATTAGTTGTTTTTGAATACCTGGATTTTGGTTAATTAGAAGTAAGTTTACACTAATACCTGACGTAATACTTGACCATATATGTCAAGAGGCTCATAATTAATCATCGTCCTAATATAGGTCAGATGGCTCATAGATTAGCCTAATGAAGATTCGCGCACCTATAAAAGTTGATAAGGTTCCCAAACCAAGGTTAAGAACATTTTAACCATACCATAATAAATTTGTTTAAATACTTTAATTTGGCGGCTTCCTAACATGAAGTTAATCAGTAGTACCTATATTAAACTTATTGTCTTCTACTAAATCACGTTTGAGGTTTTTTTATTATTATTTGCGTAAAGTCTTATTTAATAATTGTATTACACTAATGATTTGATTATAGCAACAAATGTGACAGATATTAACAATACCAAATATTGAAAATAAAATATTCTCTAACTACGTTTAATAAAATATTCCTTTTAAAATAACTTATTTATTAAAACGCCAAAACTTGTATCAATTAATTATACCCATTGTAATACCTGTCCCATAGTTTATAATGTTATTTCTCATTCGACTGTATTGTTTTTCTAGTAATTAAATTTACTGTTATGTTTCGATCAATGAACAATAACAAATAATCATTTGTAATCTTCGAAATCCAAACAATTGTTTAAATTTGTAAATCTACTGCTGTAGATCTACTATTCATTAAAAAATATATTTTTAATTAAATTATATTGGAAAAAGATTTTATACTTACTTTGTAGTTGTTGCACAAAATTTTAATTAATTGTTGCACTGCTTATATTTAATATAAGCAGTGCAACAATTAATTAAAATTGTACAGTTTGTTTTTAAGAATGACTTTGACTAATTAAAAATATTAATTTTATAATGTATAAATAACAACGTATGGATGATAAATAATATTTACATTTTTTTTTTTGTTTTTTTTTTTTTTGTTAATATAGGAAAGTACTAATAACAAAATTAATTATTCAATGGTTTGCTGGGCTGTTTGCTTTGTTTTCAAGTGATATTAAAATACATTTTTGTTATAATATTTACATTATTTTATTCTAATATTGAAAATGTATTCTTGGGAAGAAAATAAGTTTCTAATTTGAAGAAATAAATTTAAAATGTACAAATTAAACTACACCATTCATGTGAACGCAATATTATTGAAATAATGTACAACCACTCCTTATCTAAGGGACTGTATACACATTTCCAAGATAATAACAAATTAAAAAATGTTTTAAATTTTTTACACTAATTTTCCTTGATTGTCGTTATGTAAACTAAATAGTTGCTCCAGAACTAACGGAAACACAAATGATTCAAAACAGTTTAAAAAAATACAACTGAAAACAAATAATTTGTAGGTGCTAATCAAATAATTATCCTACAAAAAGGGTCTTATTGTATTTCCCATAGTGCTTATTAGTAAATTGCAATGCCTCGTATAAACAACATAGATTCTAAAAATACATTTATAACATTAAAAATCAATATCTACAATGAATCATGTTTTCTGCCAGAAATATTTCAAACATAATCTTTAAAAAACTTAGAAGAAACATAATAAAGAAAGAGTAAACTTATTCCATTAAGCTAAGAGAAGTTTAAACAGTAATTGTTCTACTGCTAGCTGGAGACATTTTTAATAAAACAGAAGAAAAACTTCTGATTCAATTTGAATGTGATATAATTTATAAAATTGTAGCTGTTTGTAGTTTAAAATAAACAATAATTTATGTTCGAGAAGAAGAAAAAGAAAATCAGGCGCACACACTAAATCCCCATCCACTTTATCTGATGTCATCAATGTATATGCAAAACTGTTTGTAAATTAATTTGATTCTGTTTTGTTCTAGATTCTTCTAAAAGCTTTCTATTACTTTTGTTCTACACCGTTTAACTTAAGACATACATTTTTTTCACTGCCCAAGGGAACCATTTATTTAATAATTACAGTAAACATCCCCGAACATTTAGATATCAATAAGGAGAAAATATTATTATCGTGTTTGTTAACAGGTCAACTAATGTAACAATACGGATCGTAAAAATAACAATCGTTAGTGTTTATGTAGAGCCTTTTGCACAAGAACGGCACTTATGCACAGATATAAACAAATGCGATTTATGTAAACAAGGAAGTTAGCTCGTAAGTTTCGCTGTGATTTACAAGTTTTTGAACAGACAAAAAACTGACAGTCCTTTTCTCTCAAGTATATGCACACATATACGAAGCAAAATATTTGTAATATTTCATAATTTGTAAGTATGTAGAATGTATGACCTTATCAAGAACCCTAATACAAACTATACTCACTCTATTCACACTCTGATGCTTAAAGAACATTTTGCAAGCCTGGCGTAATTAATGTAATGTAGCACTGTAGGTATTGTAGTGGCTAATGCGACACCCAACCCTCAGGAGAAATCTACAGCGGTTCATAGTAAACACCATTAGCAAGGATTAGTTCCTTAAGTTTGGTCAGTAAACTAATAGATGAGAGTTAATTAACAAACATTTTACGTTCTGAAATAAAATAATGTTGCTGCAAGTTTAAAACTAATAAAATAGAAACGTAGCACCCATACTAGTGCCTGCGAACTACACCAGTACAAAGTCAAAGCAGTATGTAAAACGCTTTTATAATTTTTAATGCATGTTTTTTATAACATTCAACGATCAAATATTATATAGTATACTCTCACTAAACAAATACAATATTAAACATTTCAATTCTGAAACTAAGTGCAAGGATTAAATCCAGTGTATTTTATGTTTAATAATTTATTGTTTAATTACTTTCTAATAGATTTTAAAATTTGCCTTTGTAAAATTTACTGAATCAAATACAAATTTAAGTTGTTATGAAATACAAATAAATTGTATTTTACAAACCCAAACAACAATTTAAACATGTAGCATAAATATATAACTGTCACAACATCTAGACAATGTTGTAAACCTATATTCTTTTTGAAAAAGTTTATATTGAAATACACTTCGTACAAACGAGATTATGTTTGATTGATATCCCACAATGCATAGTTGTTACAAACCACTTATACTTTTCATATAAAATGAATCTAAAGCAATTTTGTTTATATAACTATTTATTGATTGATTAAATGGAATAAGGATGGCAGACAAATTGGGATTGAGAGTAGTTTTATTTTAATCATCCCTTAGACCTGTACATAGCTAGACGAGAGAGAACTAAATATTTATTCAACTACTATTCAATCTTAAAATAAATTTGTATATTTATTATGTTTATTCTTTACTATGTTTCTTCTTAGAAAGTTTATTTTAAAATAAGGTTTGAAATATTTTTGGCAAAATAATGAAAATAATCTTTATATTTCCCTTGATTTTTATTTAATATATGTTCAGAGACTTTGTTGTTTCCACATGGGAATGTTTACATATCATTAAATATTGTACACAAATAATATTTTCGTACTAGTCTACATTTACCGAATAGTCCAAATTCTTTTCATATTCGCCCTTACCTTTCCTTACTGTATGAATATTTTCATCTTTAGTCACTTAGGTTGTTTAATATGAATTAAACACAATTGTCTAGTTGAACGAATACGTTTAATCTCACTCTGACTTGTCTGCCTCTGACGTCATACATCTTACAGTGTTGCCAACTTCATGACATCGAACGTTTTTTACAATATGTTTTTTTTACATTTTAACACAAATTATCCTTTGAAAAAAAATTATAACAATTCATTTATCAAGTACATTCGTATGTGTAACATAAAATATCTTTTGAGAAAACAAAATTAATAAAACAAAATTTATAACATTGAATTTTATGTTGTACATTCAAACTCCACTTGTATTTTAGGATTAAACACATGCAGCTTATACAATTAAATGCAATTATAAAGACTGCAGAATAAATCAAAGCACAGATATAATGTAGTCAAGAGATATTTACAGAATATAAAGATTTAACAGAAGGTATAGGTTGTATTTCAGGAGAATAAGACATTAAACTAAAACCAAACAATGTTCTAAAATACATGCTTGTAGGAAAGTGCTTTTAGCACTATGATAAAGTATAGACTTAGAGAAAAACTAAATAATCTAGAAAAATTAAAAAATATTTTAAAAACTTAATATACCTACAGAGTGGGTAACTCTAGTAATAGTAAATAAACCAAATGGTTATATAAGGTTATGAAAGGACGAAAAAGACCTCAATGAAATAATAATTGCGACAGCATTATCTGATACCATCCTTTGATGAAATATTTAATAAATTAAGTGGTGCTAAATTGTTTAGTACATTAGATACAAAGTCAGGATTTTGGCACATAAAATTAACAGAAACAGGCAGTGATTTATGCACATTTAATCTTTTGGAAGGAATAGGTTTTTACGCATGCCTTATGGTTTGTGTTCGCCTACTGAAATATTTCAGCAGCGTATGAAACAAATGTTTGAAAACATTGAATCATTTGAAATTTACGTAGATGATTTATTGATTTGGGGTAAAACAAAAAAAAAGAGCATTATGAACGTCTAAAGTTAGTTTTGAACAAATTAAGCTCTGAAAATGTAAAGTTAAACAAATCTACATGTAAAATAGGTATAAGTGAACTTAACTATGTAGGTCACAAGATAACAGAAAATGGTTTAACTATAGATGAAAATAAGATTGTAGCTACAAGTCAAATGAAACAGCCATTAGATAGAAAAAGTCTAGAAAGATTCCTAGGATTAGCCACTTATGTTAGTAAGTTTGTTCCTAAAATATGCAATATTACAGCTCCGCTAAGAACATTACTAAAGAAGGAAATATAATTTAAATGGTCTTTTGAACATACTAAAGCCTTTAATCAATTAAAAACAATGTTAACAAGTAGGCCTGTTCTACAATATTTTGATACAAATAAGCCTATAGTATTATCGTATAGGTTCTCTAGCCATGATCTAGGTGCAACTTTACTACAAAGTAATTTACCTGTAGTGTACGCATCTAAATCATTAAACACAACAAGCATATGCACATATTGAAAAAGAAATGTTAGCTGTTCTGCATGGGTGTCACCAAATACAACGAATAAAACTATCATTGTTGCCGATTTCTTTACTTCTTCTTTCTCTAATGCCATTATATATTTTTTAATTAATATTGAGAAGCGCTTTATAAATTTTATACTTGTTCAATTACCGACTGCGTTATATCATGTTGTGACTTAAATTATAGAAAACACATCTGTCTAGTTGAAGTTATACTTTTAATCTCACGCTGTCTTGTCTGCATCTAACGGCATACGTCTTACAGTGTTGCCAACTTCTTGACAAATATTAAGAAGGCACTTTTAGGTTGACTTTTAGATTACTAAAACCGAAAAACTATATTTATATTTTAATCACTACTTCTCAAGTGAAGCACACGATGCTAAAACTTTTGAATTATAACCATTCAGTGTTAGCCTAATTAACGTAATAAGGTAAAATGTCTTATAACGAAAACTCACGAACGAATTACTCGTTTTAACAACGAAACATAATTTCCAAAGATCTTAAAAAGTAAACGTATTAAGCCAAACAATTGTTTTGTGATAAACTAAAGATAATCATGCTGTACACATTTTACATTGTTTGATACTTAAATAGTTGTTTCACGTTTTCCTCTTAAATATCTCTTCTCCTGTCCTCGTTAAATTAAGTTAATAATAAACACAATGCTACAAAAGTGCATTAGTGCATTTTGCATGGACTTAAAAAAAACAAGAGATAGGATAAAAGAAAAGAAGTTCCTGACGTATTCAAGTGAAATATTTTAAAACTGAAAATAAATAAACTACTCTTGAGATCTTTAAGCAAAGTAACAGATGCAGTCTTTTTTAATACTACCGGTTATTCACTCACAACTTCAAAAGCTGTTCTTTCTTTTAATCGATCATATTCAATACGATCTTAATATTACATGAATTAGTTAAGACAAATCTATTAATTTGTTTTTGTCAAAAATTGTATAATCTTCGAATTTGTTTTTCTTTATTGCAATAGAAAAAGTGGTAACATGTAAAGTAAAAAAGGCATATTTAAGTTATTTCAAGGGCTGTGTAATATTAATTTCGTAAATCTTAAATTATATTATGAACGAGTACAACAATCAATTTATTCATAAAATCGTAATACAGTTTTAACTGTTCATATATAACAAGTAAATTGTATTTTAAAACAAAACAAAAACATTTACTTTTATTAATCACGCAAGTGATTTAAAAAAATAAAAACATGCTTTTATACATTCTTACAAAATTTGTTTAGCTGTCAAATGATATTTCGCTCATTGTATTGTTAGCCTATATTACTTTCTCATATAAAACAATACTGTACACAAACAATGAAAAATAGTTTTATTCGTTAATTAAAACCATTGTGGTTTTAAAGTAATCTCGGAAGTATGATCATTAAATTCAAGTCTTGCATTTTACAATAAACGTGTACAACAACAAATTAGTTTAGATTAACTTTACATATACCCTGCTTTTCAG
>JAGFPH010003908.1:4458-39408 GCA_018207615.1 Philaenus spumarius | reverse complement strand
TCTAGTTATTAAAGTTTAGTTAAGTAGAAGAAAGTTTTTATTTGAAAAGTTTTTTTATTCCGTTTGCTTACAAGCCATTTCTGTAACTTAGATCATTATGAAAATATATTTGCATCTCTATCTTGTGAAAAACAAAGTTGACCTCAGTTAGTTTGCTTTACCATTCCACGATACAATGTCAAAGGCGATTTTGTACTTTTTGTTTCTGTTTTGAATTTATGAATTTGTATTCCGTTCAGCTTAGTGCTGTTGTAGTTGACTAAAGTAAACATTAAATTTGTATGTATGTCTCTAATTAGTTTTAATATGTGTACGTAACTACTTATAATTACGACTTTAGTGATCGTATAATTCATATATTTTTAGTATTCTATCTTTTACAACACATTTTCTGTTTGAAATTGATTGTATACATTGCATACATAATATGTATACTCACATATTTTAACTTACGTTGACATCTAGCATTGACATTTTTTAAACCATTTCTTTTCAAATCTAATTTTATGTTTTATTATTTACACTTTCTATCTTCATATTATTCCTTTAAGGACAATATTAAAGTGTTAAGTCCTTATTTAATCGAAGACCAAGTAAGAGAACATTAAACAAAAATTATATTCATAAAACTAATTTATAAATATTCAGAATTTTAACTACATTTGTTGGTTGTAGATCCTTGTTTTCAGGAACACAACTTCATTTGGTTAGTTTATGATCATCCTCTTTAATTTCCATTTCTTTGATCTGTAGTACTCAAACTTCATGATCGATACAGGAAACTAAAGTAAAAGTTAAGCATTTACCTTGCTTCATTGCATAATCAGAGTCCTTCTACTTGCCTTAAATTGAACAACACTAACTGAGTTTTAATGAAGCTGTCGGGAAAACACTTGAAATATAAAGGGTTTACAGAAATTGTAATACTTTCCTTGAATTATTGCAAACACAGAAATTAACAGAAATGTAGCAATTCAACAAAAATATTACTTTGGGCACAACATAGTTTTTATTATAGATTCGTTCATGTTTTTTAATGATGCTTCTTAAAGGCTTTATATATATATATATATATATATATATATAAACTGAAATGGTTTAGTAAAGACCTTTCTCGTGAAAATGCGAATAAAAAATACGAAAATAAATGCGGAATACAAAATTTTCTAAATAGGTTTTATAATATATTTTAACAAACACTATATAAAATGCTGGTTTAAAGAAATAAGCTTAATGCAAGCTCCAATCTGCAAATACATGGTAATTTAGAGTAATCAAACTTTACAAAATTCTTTAAAACTTTCTATTCTTGAAATTTATCTTTTAGATATTGTAATTCATGATTTTTACACCCTGTACGTATTGAAATAAAGATAGACATGAGATCGTATATTATAGTTCCGTTGTCTTCGAGAATACGGTTAACACATGTATTTATAGTAGCCTATATCTCTAAATTCTGGATATACAATTAGAAATGGTTTCAACAATGCTTAATTTAACTTCTATAACATTAATGATTTCAATAATTTCATTCAATACTAAATTGACAACTTAAACACTTTAGGCAATTTAACCTTTTTAAAATAAATTTCATTAGATAACCATTGTATAGGAAGTTATTGTTTTAGCGCTGTGATTGTGGTTTCATTTCTAGCCAAGGAAGTAAAAAACTAAGATAAAGTAGGAAAGTAAAGAAAAAAAGAAGAAGAGTAAAATACGAAAAATTAAAAGAATCAACACGAAATATAAAACTCGCGTGTGGGGTTAAGACTAAAACAGAGGTACTCATTTACATTTATATACACAGAAGCCCTTTTAGTGAAATTCTAAGTATATAACTTATAAATTGATTAATTACATTACATTACTTAAAGCAATAGGGGGAAGAATTGCTTGTGCAATCAACTATTACGGTATGATGCAGTACATTTTTTGTTGCTAGCCCAGGTAAGTTCAGTTCTGACCACAATTTTCCAGAATTAAAACGTTCATTACTTGGACATTCTCATTCTGTTGAATATAGCCTAGGTCCCATATACAAACACATTTTCTTAAAATACAAGTATATTTTTTAATTTCTACTTTCAGTGTTAAATTTCTTCACAAGATTAGGAGTAAGTGATGTCAAAATGGAATTAGGTTTTCTAGATAAATGAAAAATCACACATACACACACACACCCCCACACAAGTGCTAAAGAACACTTAATTATGAATTTGTTGTCCAATGTTTTCAACTAGGTATGCAAAATTAGAATTAAGTAACCGTTAGTTCTACCACAGTTCAACTGAGTTCTTTAAATTCTTACAGCTGTTTTCTTACCAATAACCTACAAAACCTATTCTTGAAAATAGGAATTTTCATTTTTAATAAAATGTTTTTGTTTTGTAAAGTGATTAAATTTAAATTTAACCATACTAATTTGGGTTATATATATAGTAATAACTTCCGTGTGCACAATATGTAAATTTATAAGTACGTAACCAAATAATTTGTAGTCATAATAATAATAATATATTTGAGCCATTATATTTGATTGAATATTGTTGACAATATATAGAAAAACCGCCAAATAAAACAAACAAACCACAATTCTGTTCTGCAATAATAACAAATAATATTTACTTTAGAGAAATATTATCAATATTTGATTAAACATTTATACCTCCATGTTGACAATAAAATACGATATTTATGAAGGAGATTTAGTAAATTACATAAATCGGCAACATTTTATGTTTTGAACAATGGGTCAGTTATTAAAAGTTTCATTATTAAAGGTTAATTTTACATTGATTTATTTTAGAAAAATAAAACATATTTTCATAAATAGTGAATTGTAAAGCTAATAAGAGAGAATCTAAGATTTCTTGGATGAATAAAACTGCTGAGTAATTGGATCTAAAATTCTTTAGTTCAAAATAATAAAATTGTATAGGTATTTGTTCCAGGTAATTTCTTTTTGAAAAAAGACGAAATGAAATACAAACGGATGTAAGTGAATACTGTATTTCTTTACCTTACCTTACTTTCTTTATATTTGACAGATTTATAACAAAATAAAATACATTGTACGATGATTGTAAATGTACACCTTTATACAATTTATTATTTAAATTAAACTTTTGAAGATTAAATTGTCTCTCTAAAATACGTTATTTTTCGTATTCATAAATAAACGTCTTTGTAGAACCGTAAATAATTCAAGAAAAATTGTGTTCTAATTTGCTTCCACATCCACTGATTTACTTCATATTTTTTGTAGGAGATTGTTATAATGTATACAAAAACAGAAAATGCATACATTCAAAGTCACTATCTTATAATAACCCACTTAAGCTAGTAAGTCAGTGTGGTTAAATAATTCCGTGAAAGATTACCATATTCACTAGGCAGCTAAATGGTATTTGTAAAATCAACTGTAAAACGGATCGAAATTTGACCTTATACGTGTGTAAAATTGAAATTAATTATTGAAACCCGAATAGGTCCATACAAGCAAATAAAAGAGGTGTAGGCCTATATTATTTGTATAATGCGTTGTTAATCAGTTGCCAAACTAGAAGCATTTCTCTAAACATATAAAACTATTTAAATTGAATCAGAATTTTTTGTGCAGGAGTTTAAAATGTAAATGCTATTACATTGGTTTAAGGGAATCCGCCACTATTAAACCTAATTTTCATGTATGTGGTAATTTTTCAAGTTTTTCTCTGATAATTTCTGAAACACCATTTATATAGTTGGAATATGACCAAAAAATATGTGTTTATTACCAAAATCTGAATATATTTGTATATTTTGTGGGGGGGTATTATTAAAAGTTTAAATAACTTTTTTGTTATATAAGTTTTAAAAAAAATTTATATTTTCTTGTTCCTTATAATCTACTGTATTTTTAATAGTATAAAAACCAGTGTAACATAACAAAAACAATTTTAGGCAACTTTTAGTAAAACTTTTCAAATTTGTTTAACAAGATTATAAAAACTATTATTTGATGGTATATAAGGTTGACTATACCATTAAAAGTAGTACATGGTATAAGGGTGGGTGTGGTAAAAATTTCATTAGGCTAGTTAAAAAACTTAAGATTTTATTCAACAAAATTTTATAAAAGCCTTGATTTTCGGGAAATTGCGTTCAAAGTCTGCGAACATTCAAAAGTCTTTTTTACCATTAAAACTCCCCTGCTCCATTTATGTAACCCCTTCTTACTTCCCCTTTTTATGTAAAAGTGAACATACTATCAATGTTTGGAATATGTGTCTAATAATTTTATATAAATACATTTCTTGTATAATTTATAAGAAAAAAATATGTTTTGATCAAGAATATGAAAAATCCAGAAATACACCACTTTAGTTTTATTGTTTTTTTGCCAAGGGAAATATGAGCTTAGTCTTCTGCAACTTATATGCTATTTATCATGAACCCACTAGGGTCTTTATTATTTATTCATATCCCACTTCGGATGAGACTTGAACACGATTCATTTGTAAAGTTTTGTTTTTCCGCATAAAAACTGTTTCTATAATTTCGATCATTTTGAAAATTAATTTGCTCTTCTATCTGAAGAAAAACTAATTTGACCTCAGTTTGTTCCACTTAATCCTAGTCCACACTTGGAAACAATGTATGCAAACAGTTTACTAACTGTTTTTAAACTGTTTGTTGTTTCTTCGTTCACAGTTTTCAAATTGTTTCCCAATTGTTTCGCAACTGTTCGAAAACTGTTCCGTAACATCATAGAAACAAATGTTTGCCATTGTTTTGTGTCCACACTAGCTAGGCAGTGTTTCTCGAGATAGTGATTGAATAAGACGTTCTTTTTGTGCTAGTTTATATTTAAATTTATTTTATATTTTTTTGAAGAAGGTCTGTATTACGGACAAAACTTACTGACTGATTTAAGGCTTGTAGATGGTGCAGGTTTCAAAAACTTAACTAGGATGACTCCGACTGATTTTGAGATTTTGTTGAGCCTTGTAGGCCCAAAGATAAAAATGAAATTTACACGGTACAGCGTCCCCATTTCTGCCGCTATTCTACTAGCTGTAACTTAAAGATATTTGATATTTCACAAGTTTGCAATATACATTCATAATTTCAAAAAAAGATCATTTCGCGAGTCGTACCAGAAGTATGTAAAACCATCATCACAGTACTACGAGGTTTTGTAAAGGTGAGTTAAATACTAAAATATATACGTAATTAATCTTAATGTCTGTACTTTATTAAGTTCTAAACAGTATGAAACACTGAAGCCAGATGAGTCATTGTAGTATGCCCTCTCCTCGCATATTTTATCGTCCAGACGAAATCATGTTTGCGTGTTTTCCATTTGGTTTGGGAAACAGAAAACATTGTGAAAGCTTCAAATTATTTTATTTGAAATATTTAATCATCGTAATAATTGATTAAAAGTTACGTTAATGAAATGGGAAGCACATGACATGGATAGTAAAAAGTATTTGTAATTTTGAATCAATGATAGAGCATGCAATTTCAGCATTAACAATATAAATGTTTTCAATAATAAATTATTTTGCAACTACACATAACCGACTCTGAGGGAATAAGTAAAAAATATATTTTAAATTTGATTCTACAAAATTAGAAAATAACAGTTTTAAAATGTATATTCAGTATTTGTTTCTGTTCTAATAGGCCTATACTTTTAAAAAACGAGTTACATTATCAATCACACAAATATATTTTGTATAGTCATTGTATAATTGATTGAAATACAAAAACATTTGTGGTGCTACAACAAGTATAAAAAAAAACACACTCAGGCCTCTTTGAACATAATATATACAGCTCTGGAGTTGTGATTGTAAAACCAATATTAAGGGTCTGCTGTAGTTGCGGTCTCCTTTGTTTTTTATCCCATAAGAGCAATGTTAAAATTAAAACCATTTATTTGGTTTATTTTTTTATCATACAATTGTTGCAAGGTCTCATTTTAACCACAGTCACAATACGCATCCGTTTTGAGCTTCTATTTTTTAAATCCTGTTCATTTGTCACGTAGGCTAGTTTTAACTTTTTTAAGTACTGTACCAAGTTCGATTTTTTCACTCAATAAAAAATGAATAATCAAAAGTGAATCTCAATCTAGATTCGCAATTTCATAAAGAATACCAATTTTTTCAGCACTCAGTTACAAAAGTTGGATTAATAAAATGGTTTAAAAATTAGGCAATGTCATAGCGCTCAGCTGCAAGAAATAGGACTGTTCAGACTAAACTATATTTAGAATGATGTAAAATTAAAATGTCGTGTTTAAAATATTTACATGAAATGTAAATAATATTTTTACCTTATTGTTTCCGTCTTGTGACTTCGTCTGCGTTTTTTATAATGACGCGTTTCGAAACCTATGTTTCATCATCAGATTATTTAATAAATAAATTAAAAGTTCACATTACAAAAACACAACAACATACAACTCACGACACATAACACATATAAATTGTCCGGTAGACGTCTACTACGGCGGGCGGTCGAGCGACAACTGATAAGACGAGGTATTCCGTCGCAAAGACTCGGAGATCTTTATGGCCGAGTCATATAATAAGTTTGATTTAAAATGCAATTGGTCATTGAGTAATGCATTGCTATTGTATTTATTAGCTTTATAAATTTTAAATTCCTCCAGCGCGTTCATATAAGTGCCCTTTGTGCAGATGTGAATGGGTTTAAAATTGGTAGCGAAATCACTGTATTGGTGGTTATTGTCAATGAGGTGAATCGCGTAATTTGACTTGTTTCCGTCCAAACTTTTCTTAGGAAAATGTTCCTTAAACCGTGTTGAAAATGGCCTTCCGGTTTGACCTAAATAGAATTTTTCACAATCATTGCATTGGATTCTGTAAACCCCAGTTCTTTCTTCAACGGGTCTATTAATTTTTTGACTGAGTATTTTTCTTACACTATTGTTGGTGCGGAACGCTGTAGTAATGTTGATTTTGCGAAGGGTGTTACTTATAATATTGGGAAGAATGTTACCATATAATGAGGATACATACTTAGTTTTTGTTTTTTCCCTCTGAATGTTATTTTTGTTCTTGTGTTTTTGAACTAAGTTGTCAACCATTTTGCATTTGTATCCATTGGCCACTGCTATGTGTTTAATCACATTTAACTCAACATGAAAGCGTCGTCCTCAAGTGGTACGGAAAGTAATCGGTGTACAAAGCTATTGTAAGCTGCCATTTTTTGGTTGATAGGATGGTGTGAATCAGCATGGATTGTGGTGTCCGTGGTGGTCGGTTTCCTATAGATATTATATTTAAATGTGTCCCTGTGTTTAGATACAGTAATATCCAAAAAATTTAACTTTTGTTCTGTTTCAATTTCAAGGGTAAATTGAATGTTTTGGTTTATGCTGTTCAAATAATTTTTCAACTGTTCGATTTGTCTTACTGTCCCGTCATACACAATAAACGTATCGTCCACATAACGGGTGTAATGCACAATTTTTTCACATAATTTATTATTATTTTTTGTGAAGAGGTGAGTATTTTCATATTAATTCAGGTAAACATCAGCTAACAGACCCGATAACGGTGAGCCCATGGCTAAACCTTCTGCCTGCCTGAAGTATTTGTCGTCAAAAGTAAAATAATTCTGTTTGAGGAGCACAGTTAACAAGTTGATCAGTTCATGTACAGCATCAGTACTTAAAATGTTCGTCTTGATGAGATTACTTCTCAAAATATCAATGGTATCGTGGACAGGCACATTCGTGTATAAATTCACTATGTCAAACGGTGCGATTTTATAACTAGATTGCAGTATTAAGTTTTTTATCCCATCGATAAAATCGATGCTATTAATGACACTGCGGTTATTATCCAAAATAATACACCTTTTTATCAAACTTACTAATTTTTTTGCAGTACAGTAACCCGGTGAGGTAGTGTAATTAATGAGTGGTCTGATTGACGTGTTAGGTTTGTGAATCTTGGGGAGACCAGTAAATTGGGGAGCATGAGCGTTTATGGGTTTCAATGCGCGGCGTGTAGGTAAGTCAAATAAATGTGTACAAGAACTCAACGCAGCATTCAGAGATTTGACGTAATCTTTGGTCGGATCTGTTGCTAGAGTTTCAATGTTATTGCCATTAATGAACTCATAGGTTTTAAAAATATACACATCTTTATACATTATAACCATTGTATTACCCTTATCGGCCTTAGTGACGAGGGCGGCATTGCTGTTCAATTTCTCCTGTATGTTATTAAGTGTTCTATGTACACGTGCAAATTTATTATGTACGCTGTACGTCATATTACTATATTTACTCTTATTCAGGCAGATATTCAGTTTATTATTAATCAGCACTCTAGACTCATTTTGAAGTTTATAGTCGGGTATCGATTTAATGACAGACTCGGCATTGATTATTTCGTGAACTATATGGTTGTTATTAGCATGAGGAACATTGTACTTTAGGCCTTTATTAAGTACATCCATTTCATCTTTGTCAAAATCAATTTCTGTTAAGTTTGAGACTCGTGCATAAAATTCGTGTTTGCATAGGACTTTGTTCTCTGGATATTGTTTGTTTAAGATACTCTGAAACTTCTGCGTTTGTTTGTCAAAAGTACGTTTCAAGATAAGACCAATATAGTTATTGACAAACTCCATTATATTGTCGATTAAAGCTGGGTGGAAACTATTATGTAACAATAAATGTGCCCTGTACAGTTCTGTATTTAGACTCGCCTTTTTGGAATATAAAGATTTTAATTCTTGTTCGAGCCACATTGTTTCGGCGCGTTCTTTTATTTTAATTGCTGTCTTAGAAAAGTTAGTTATCTTTATATTGACATATTTCGGTGTCACATCATGAGCAATACATAACTTGTTGAATTTTATGAAATGTTTCATACAACTAAAAGACCGCGATTTGTTTTTATACATTTTAGATCTTGAAAAGAATTCTAAAAATTGTATGAACTCTCGTTTTTACCAAAAACTTATTATGTAATTTGCATAATATATAAAAAGTTTGTATTATATAATGACATCTTATATACTGACTCAATTTCTAAATCAAAACGCAAAATTAATTTAAATAGAGCCTAAAACCAATTTTAATAAAATTAATTCATATTATGTAGACTAAGTAAGTAAAATAAAAACATGTTTTCAAAATTGATTTTGTTTTTTTAGTTAAATCTTTTTTGGTTTTAACTTTTTATCCTGTAGTGTAAAGCATTCACTACATTAATTTCAGTTTATGCAAATAAAAACAGCGCTACAAAACTTTATTTCTCCTTAAGACGTGCATTTTGAAAGGAAATAAAGCAATAAGAATCATTTAAGAAAAAGAACAAACAACACAAAACGTGTTTGTAAAGTGAAAATTAATTACTCTTTGGTGGAAATAGTGAAGTAAAAAAGAGAGATATTTTCAATTTACGTGTGTCTACGCAATACCACAAACTGTAAAACAGTTTTCATCATTTTCTCTTTCAAATTGACATACGATTTTAAAACACATCATTTGTTGTTGTTTTAATAGGTTTTTATTTAAGTTTTACATATTAGTAATACATACCAGTATAAATAAAGAATACATTTTACCAGGCAATGTCAATAATATTAAATCTATTTTAAATGAATAAGCATTTTTAGTAGAAATTATTTTTCTAGAAATTAATTTTAAAGCGTAATATAAAATCAATTACGATTAACTAAACGCTGCTAAAACAACTCAATGGCAAAACATATAATCAATTGTTATAATGAATTTAAAGAAGAAATACAAATAATTATGTATACTCTTTTTAAATGGCGTACAAAAATTATTGGCTCAATCAGTTTACATAGTACTAGGCGTGCTCCACACGTCAACCCAGTTGGAACCTTCTATACACATAATCGTGTTGTTTTCTTTAAAAAATAAAGGTGTAGGAATAATAATAACTCCAAAGCTAAGATGGTAAATAATTTGAAATGTTCAAATCAAATTATTTCGTATATTGTATAACAGCAGTTATAATAAAGGTTAAAAGAACCAGCAAGGCTTAGGTTTAAACTTTATTATTCCCTAACCTAAACGGTATTTTGGACTACCTGCACCCAACTGCTGTGTGTTGGATTTGTTTTATTGTTCCTTTAGTCTTTAAGTTGCCTTCGGTAATGCAGTAGGTGGCGAAACCTAGGTCGGCACGGCTCAATCAATAAACATTGTGAAATAGTACAACAGGTTCTTCATTAATTTATTCGCCATATTTGTAAACTTGTTGAACTTAACGTCCAATAGTCCAATTTTAAACGTCCAACGAAGGCCGTTTCGGCTATTCAGAAATTCTCAAGTTAAGGACCATTGTCCTTCGTCATTAGTAAAAATAACAAAGTGCACTTAAAACACTTAAACACACGATTCCACAATTACAAATTACATGCTCGCACATTTTAATGTCTGTGTGGTTAGTTCACTGTCTACGGCTAGACTGTCGGTGTTACGTTTGAACATAGTTCTTATCTGTATTTGCTTCTGCCATGTCTATTATCAAGTCGAAAAATGGGTTGGAATTGAAATTAAGTTTATCATAACCTATAGAGGCTTTTGGACGTCAGGATTCGAATGCGCTAGGTTTTATATCTGCAAAAAAGTCGAATAAAATGTTAGAACTAATTACACTCATGTTTTTTATTTTTTTAAATTTAAATAAACAGTTCATATGTACGTAAGATAGAATAATATTCATATTTATTCAGTATGCGATTCCTATTTACATACATACAATTACAACAAAATATACTGTGTGATGCTCGGTCCTCGCCCAGGTACTTTATATCTAAAGCGAAATAAATATATTTACTACCTAAAATAAAATAATAATTATTTGAATAGTTTAGCTCCTGTGGAAGTAAAATTTATTTTAGTAAACTCTTTTCAAAAATAACAGAGGTTTATAACATTTATTAAATTTTGAGAAACAGTTAAGGATTTACATTTCTAAACAACTGTATATGTTCATAGCCCTATTATTTAATCAGTCCTATTAATCTATCAATTTAAATTATTCCAAAACAATTACACTGTGTTTTATTTAATTAATAGTGGAAACA
This sequence comes from Philaenus spumarius, assembly GCA_018207615.1. NCBI lineage: Eukaryota > Metazoa > Arthropoda > Insecta > Hemiptera > Aphrophoridae > Philaenus > Philaenus spumarius. The sequence continues at coordinate 28,311 of JAGFPH010003908.1, read as the reverse complement.
CAATAAAATGGAAACAATACAAAATTATAACGCAAACATTTATAGGACAGGAAACAAAAAGTTGTAGTACCGGCACAAAGTTTTAGCCCTGAACCATTGAAAATCATTTAGTTTTGAACTTTATGTCCAATATCCTAACTAAGAACAATGACTGTCTAAAATACAAGGGAATTATAATCAAACTAATTAAATAAAACAGAATACATTTTGCTTGGTGGGAGGTTTCAATCAGTTCTACGTTCAACCAGATTTAATATAAGTCAAGATGAATGATCATTTATCTTTTCACTTGCAAATATTTGTTCATTGAATGCAGTATGTTATTAAATATTATAAATATATGAGTAAAATCAAACTATATGTTGTGTTTTTTTCCTGAAAACCCGAATTTTGAAACTCCCCGTAAGTAATTCCATCTTTAAGATGCTTTATATTAAACCACCCAAATAGAAATAAATAATTATTTTTAAAAAAATATCCAATATGTGTTCTGAAAAGTTTTAAATATTTTTCGAAAACTCTTTCAATTTTAGTTTCTGTAAGGTGTGTTTTTGTTGTACTTGAACACTTCCGAGTTGTATGTCATAAGTATTTGAAAGATATACAAAAATGAATAGATCATAAAAAAAATGATTTCTACTTTTTTTTATATAATTATTTTCTACATAATTTATACATACATTGCAATCATTATAACTCTATATAGTAATTCAATGATATTTAATTTCTTTAAACTTTATGAAAATCAAAGTCCTTGTGATTCATCCGAAATCTTCACTATTATTTCTTCAGAGTCATGCTCTGAACTGCGATAAAGTCCTTACTTATAAAACACAATAATTGTTTAATTTACTTCCCTCCAAACGTTTAATAATATTTTAACATAAATTCCATAATATGCGTTCGAATTAGCATACAATCCTACAAATTCATTCAATCTTATTTAAAATCTTGAAACTATGATGCCGAGGGAATTCAGAAATCTTCATTCTTGATTCATCACATGCCTTTCTAAATAATGCGTCACTTAAAACTCAGTTAGTCTAATCAATGTTAAGACAAGTAGAAGCACTCTGGGAATGTGGATTCAATACAGCTAGTATCCTGCTCAAACATTTAAGAGACTTTTCTCTAACGACAATAAATTTTGTGCTTTAAGTCCAAATAACTCAATGAATCAAAATTTACTTTAATTAGGTCAATCTTCGTTTTAATTTTAATAGAGCAGTTTAATGATCAAAGTGAAATATTCTCTTCGATAGGATTTTTGTAAACTAAGATACACATTTAGGTTGAAATGGTTAGTTATACCTCAAACGAAACTGTAGTGTTAACTGCTAGCTGAATCATAGCGTTTATATAATTAGGTAAACCGCATTATTTCATGCTCATCCCTTAGATTGAGTTTTTTACTAACAGTATTAACTAAGTTTGTTTGAAATTATATTTTAATTTTGTATAAAGAGTACAATCTGCATTTGCAATTCAAGTTTTGTAATTTACTTTGAATCACTATTAAAATGTTTTATTCATATTCTAAAAATTTCTGATTTTGAAATTTGTTTACATTTTTTTTATTAGGTTATAAATACATTGAATTCAATGTCCTTATGTGTATTAATCTAGTATGTCAATGAATAATTAATTATACCGAGAATAAACTAGCTTCAAAAACTTCTTTCGAGTAAATTTAAATAAAATAATAATACATTTAATAAGCATACGCAATTTTCGGACCGTAGATCTGATTTAAACTATTTTTTTTTCTTTATAACGCGTAAGAGAAAAGAATAATTATTGTTTGGGGAGTTTTCCTCAAAGACACTTTAAAACATGAACTTCGATTACAACGAGAATAATTAAGTTATAGGAGTTCAGATTTTCAGAATATCTCAGACAATATGGCAAAAACAAATTTAAAATTGATTTAAGAATTTATTCTTAGCTTAGTTGTTTTAAAATTCATTCAACATCAGCTCTACTTCATGCCCCGCTAATCGACTACTCCACATGTCATATTATAATCATAACTATAAATCATAGTCCAAATGTATTTATTTTGAGAAAATATCTAGATTGTGGACTCTAGCAGTCAAAAATATTTGAAAGTAAACGTTTACGGGTATGCATTGATGGCTTAATGTATTCAGAGGAGAGCTAAGGGCATATCACGTCCCTGAATAATAATGTACTGTGATTCGTGGGCTTTGTTCGGTTTCCATTCACAACTTGGAAAAGGAAACAGGTTTGTTCGTTCTACGCTACAAATATTTAATCCCACATAGATAATTTAGTGCACTGAATGTGTTACCAACATAAAACGTGTTAAATTGGGACATATTCTCATTTGAATAATTTAAACGGAAGTGTAATATTTAGTGTAGTTAATGGAGAGTATAATGTAAACAACCGTTGATAATAAATTATATAACTACTAGAGTACTTTTTCCGTGTTATGTCAACCCTTCTTCGTCCTTTACAGAAAATATAAAGTGTAGTATTTTGACAAAAACTGTTATTTAAGTTGTTGTCTACTATTATGAATCCCTACAAATATTATTATAATCTTAATGTTTAGTATAGGGACTACAATAGGGTTGATTTTCTGTATTTTTTAAAACTAAAAAATATATAATTCTCAAACCAAAAATCTGATCGAATGTCTGAGAAGACATTGCTTAAAACATAATTAAATTGTTTGTATTTAGGTGGTAAATAGTTTTTGAGTATAATCACTACAAATAAAATAGAACTAATTAACGAATAACGCAAACAAACGTTATAACTTTGATTGAATATAAATTGCCCCAAATATTTATTTATCAAGATCTCTTTACCGAAAATATCGAAATCATTGGTGACGAACAAAAATTACAGTTATGGTTATAATTTGGTCATCGCAGCTTGTGCATCATTGAACTTGGTGTTAGTTCCGTGCAAACGCGTTTGATTAATTCATGTTTTATTAATTGTAAGAAGCAAACTTTAAATAAATCCATTATCTAATAAGATAAGCTCAATCTTTCATTTGTAAAACCTTTCTACAGAGGAAAATAGAAATAAACTGAACTTCTGACAACTAGTTTTGCCCTCTTAAATACAACCGTAAAGTATATCATCGACTAGCACCCGTAGTCTAATGATATTCCTACGAGAACATAAAAATTGCTACTCATTGATTCTTTTATATCTTAAGTTCAATTCGAGTTATGTGAAACACTATATAACACCATGGAAGCATGATTTTAGTTTAATTGATAAGTTTTTTTTAGCTTTTTAAGGAAGTTAAGTCAATGCGCTTGGATAAAAGTGGGTAACCGAAAGATGTTCAGATTTGAAGTGTGGCTATTTGTCCACAATAGTTTTAATGTTTGACTCAAATTGCTAATATTTTGATTTGAAATTACTTTCAAATAGATATAGTATGGATTCGCTTCTGTGTGCCTGTTTAGAATTTCTTATTTCAAACATTCCGTTAGCTTTACTTCATTAAAATTCACCACTTGTTACGCTCAACACAAAGCTAAATGCGTCACTTTAAAACTAAGTTACTGTCATTATTTAATGAAAGACAAGTAGAAGCACTCTGGGAATACTGATGCAATGAAGCAGGGATCCTGCTTCCATGTTTCTTTCATTTTCCTAACGTGATAATCTTGTTTCTTTGTTTCAAGGCTGAAATGTGGGGGCTAGAAATTTATACTAATTGTTTGGACAATGTTCAGATCTGTTTCTGTTTCAGAAATTAGTCGCTAATTGTGGAGTAAGAAAGGGTGTATGTTTGTACATATATTTAGACACACACACTAAACAAATATATAAAGCACAATAATATACATGGAAGAAAGAATACTAACGGTAATTAAAATAAGAATTTTATAAAAAGTCCCCTCAACAGTTATTTGCTAAAACTGTTATGGCTGTAGGAAAATTAAACTGCACACAAATAAAATCATACCAACAATATTAAAAGGTTTCCTTGGAAACAACCAAAAGAAAATATTGTATTTTATTCAAAAGAGTTAATTGCAGAACTTAATAATTTATTATAACTGTGTATTCGTATTGTTTTCTAACAGTCCTGAATTTGGGAAGTTTATTTTAATAATAATAAGTTGGAGAGAGAAAAGGAAGTAATAGAGACAGAGAAAGGTAGAGAAATGAATGAGAAAAGAAATAAATCGAATCAAAACAACAATATTGTTTTAAAAACAATATTGTTAATGATTGATTATCAAAACAGTTTTTTTAGTGGTTTGGTTTCCATTCTTTTACAGAACTTTTGTTTAGTCCCAAAGTAAGTAAATGACTACTAAAAGCTTTAATTACAATAAATAATGTAAATTTGTTTATAATACTTATTGTTAGGGATTTAACACGGAAAGTAGTCAATATTATTAAATAAAAGTTTAAATTAAATATAACATATAATTATTTGTACATTGGTAAAACTCAGTGTTATTCAATGTAAGGCAAGCAAAGCTCTCTGAGTACGCTGATGCAATGAAGTGATAATTAATCAAGTTTGTTTGCTTCAGGTACCTACAAAACTTGGTAATAAAGGAAAATTGACTTTAAAACTTAGGTTTTGGTTCTAAGCAATTTGTTGATTGCATTTTCTAGATGAACCTGGTTGGATGTACAGATTGATTCGTTATATTACATCAGCAGTCAATGGAAATCCTACTGAGAACTAACCATAGGTGTATACTAATAGAGGTGTGTCAGTAAATAACTGATAAGTACTCATCCAATCAGCAAATGTATAAACGTAAAATAAGGATGTGAACTAATTATTGAAAGTTTTTCATTTTTTAAAGTATGTGTTTTTCAACTATTTCTCTGTCCTCGCCTAACGTTCATTTTTCAATTTCCGCCCATTATTTGTTTATTTATAATACTGTTTACAATCCATTATTATTTTTTAAAAGTAGTCCAAAAATTTATTTATAGGAGTGAACTAAAGCTATAAAAATATAATAATAAAATAATATATCCATTAAAAACCATTCATGTCTAATAAAAAACAGGTTTTGTAGCATATAAGAACATTAACAGATGATAATAGTATGAGTAAAGCATTTACTCTTCCATGAAAGTTTAGTCGTAGTACACTCTACCATAAACTTTTTATTTAAGTAGATTTCTTTTAAACCCTACGTCACTTTATAATATGCGTATGTTATATAACCTTGATTTATATCCATTAACACTATTAGTTATCAATTGTCATTTTTATAGTTAAAAAAAAGCCACACAATAATTTGTAGTGTGACTAATCAGAAAATACAGTTAAAATACTTTTATTTTTACATAACGTTTGTCTCATTATTATGTGCATAGGTTCAAGAGTTTAATAACCGGTATGAAATGCTTTAATATATTACCTTATTCTTTACTATAGTAAGTTCTATCGTTACAGTATTGAGTGCGTTTACGATTAGCCTACTTTAAATCTTCTAAATATTAATATTATTTTATGTCTGCATTTTTTATTTGCTAACGGCTACCCTGAGGTCAAGGTGTAAATAAATGGGGTCGCCGGAATACTACCCCCCGGAAAACTACCCCCCAAGCAGGTTCCTACGTCATTTTGACGTCAGAGATCGGGGGGGCAGTTTTCCAGTCACGCACACTCAAGTTTCGATATAATTAGAATAAAAAAAAACTAGATGCCTAACCTAAACTGTTTAGTCACAGTATGTTGCCGATAACAGTATAATTGTAGGAGCCTGCTTGGGGGGCTAGTTTTCCGGGGGGTAGTATTCCGGCGACCCGCTTTTGCTAGGGTAGTATTCCAGTCGCGGACTCGGCTCCCATATTGGTTAGTTGGCAGATTTCGTGACGTCACGTTTCACCTGGGGGGGTAGTTTTCAGGGAGTTAGTATTCCGCATCCCCAATAAATGTGTTCAATATCTAGTTTATGTGAACTTCGAAGTACTTCAAAATATATCTGTGTTTATATGCCAAGCCAAAGGGAATTTTTAAAGTAGTCATGCCAATTAATATTAAAACTACAATACACATATTACATTTAATTAAAATTGAGGGTTATCATTATATATTATATTCAGCTGTTCGAATTAAACACACGACGCGACGCTTGTATTAACCTTCTGGTGGGCGCGCCTTTGAAACTCGCACGAGCGGGCACGCATCTGTACTGTGAGTGCTGCCTTCATTAAGTAACCTTTCCTACCCCTTAATCGGCCCTGTTTTTGAGAAAAGGAAGTAAAACCATAAAGAGGGAAACTCTCTTTGTCAACCAGAACGATATATTTATGTGTGGAACATTTTATAGGCTATCAATAGAATTTATTTGTAATGGTTACAGCTGTTTTATCTCATAATATAACACAAACGTAAACAAAATAAATAATGTTATTATTATTTTGTGTATATGATTTTTTTTCATAGTAAGGATCATTTATTTTGTTAAATATGATAATTTTATCATAATATGATAATTTACAATAAACGTACAACATTAAATTAGTTTAGAAGAACTTTACAAATACCCTGCTTTTCAGATGTTATGAAACATAATTTGTATTCTGTGCGTCAGCTGAATAAATCATTTATAAAACAGTTCTCCCCTCCGCAATAGCCAACCATTGAGAATTTTCCTAGACATCTAAATGTACATATAAATGATTTAGATACATTTGTCTTGTAAAAAATCTGGAGTTTCTTTTCCATTTAATTATTTGTCTCTTTCGAGAAAAAATGTTTCCATTATCTTTGTGGTTGAAAAAGCATTGTCTTATGTAAAAGTAAGGACATTGACATATTATTATTTGTTGACAGTAAAAGCTATTTACACCGTACATAATAGGACATAGGATTATTATTGTTATACAGTACATAGGAACGAAAGTGCATGCACCATTGCAATAAGACATAAAACGACTTTTTTTAAACTCATTGTTTTGTATCCAAGTCACTGGTTATAATGAATGAAATTTATTATGTCCGTCTATGTGACTTGTATTATAAAGTACTTTACTTACGGTACTTACTCCATGACGCGTTTCTAGTATAGTCAAACGTAGTCGATGGTGTGCACACGCGGTACATTTTTTGTGTTCTTGTGTTTTGTGTTGATGTGCGCGTGTATAAGTATGTGTTATGTTTCTTTTAATAATTTATTTTAATGTTATGACTACCTCAGCAGGGGGATATCTGATGATGGAACCAGTTCCGAAATGCGTCATGGAGTAAGTACCGTAAGTAAAGTACTTTATAATAAAAGTCACATAGACGGACATAATAGATTTTATTCATAAAAAGATTCATGAAAGTTAGGTATTAGACATTTAGTTGGAGGTATTTTTATAATAACAATTTTCTTGTATTGTTTGTGTATGTGCGAGATTTCCTCAGTTGTACAAATTTTGAGCAGTTGTACAAATTGGGTAATAATATATTACTATAGTTTTTATAAAGAATAACAGATGTGTGAGTATTAAAAGTAGTTATAAAATCTCTATAACTTGTTTTTGTTTTTTTTGTAAATTATTTGTCATATTTTTCTTAATTTAAATGGTAGAAATATAATGACTACTTTTTACATATTGCAAAAATGATTAATATCAAAGTTAGTTTTGAATTTATTATGCGGTTTTAGCAAACAAATTATATATGTATATTAGTTTCATGATGTTTTTTATATACTTATATTACTTTTATAAGTCACTTCTTATACTTATTGAAATAAAAGATGTATGATATTACTAATAGTATTTATTCTGTCGTATGACTTCATTTTTCTTTTAATAGTTACGGCGCTTTCGAGATCGTACTTTGAGGTTCATATACACAGACTAAACTCTAAAAAACATTAAAACACAAACAGTACACAAAACATAACACGATAACATAACAGTTTGCTAGACGATGCAGGTAATGCACAACATCGCGGTTTGTATGCTAAAGTCGTATACCCAGATTATATGAATATAATATACTATACACCATTTGATAAATACCAAATATAATAAACAGCCATTCTTTTGGAATAGGTAATTGATGGAAAAAATAAAAATAAAAATTTTTACTTCTTAACCTTATTACTGTGTACTCAAAGAGTTCAGTCCTAAGATATCATAAACAAAATTTGAAAAAAATAATCAATTGGTATGTTTTGTGACAAAAAGACGTCTTGATGAAAATTGAAACCCCTCCATTCCCTGTATCTAGTCGTCACTTTGGGATGGACAAGAAAACTATTGAAGCGCTTTACAATAAGTTTAAGTAGAGTTTAGTGAAAAATAAATACCAAGAGTTACCTATACATTTTTGTTAAAAGTGACATTACACAAAATTTTTTTCATAAAAACCTGTATTATTTACCTGCTATACTACAAAAATATTTGACTGTATTAAGTATAACAAGGCTGTTTATCTTTATTAATGCAGCACAGCTAATACCTTCATCCCCTTCGTCCTCGTTCGTTACGTCCTGTCCGTTACAGATGAAAAATAATTATTTCTTCAATTTGATAATGTTGATGGCAGAAATTAATATACTGTAATAAGCTATGCAATATCATAATTATTCAGAATATTTAGTATTGTGATGACTTCTTTAATAGAACTGAAATATCAACAAAAAGGACAACAACAGCTCACACTCCGTTCCATTTTGTGTCCCGTCCGTTACAAATTGTCTAACTCAAACTACTCTAGAACTGAAATAGTGCTCTAGAGCTCAAACTGCTGTTAGAAATATGTTTTAATAATCTCTTAGATAATGATATAAATCAACTAATTTTAAAACTACACATGTATTCAAAGTTAAATTAAAGTTTGTCATTTAAGCTAAATTTTATTCTGGAAGAAAAAAAAAATGGTAAGTGTGTCCCGTCCGGTACAAAGAAAATGGCTGTAAAGAATATTTATTGAAACTTTTAAAATATAACTTAATCTAAAAATACAATCCTGTAGAAAACAAATAATTTAGCTATACCAGTGAATCCTTATGATGTAACAAAGCATAATATTAAAAATACACATTGACGTTAAAAATATTTATTGTAATCATTACACTTAAGATGTTTAAGGACTGCCTCTGTTTACTTAATTAAATTACGAATACTTAAGAACGGAGTAAATCTAGTTAACAGTTTAGTTTAGTTGATGACGATAGAGCTAAAGTACTGGCGATAATATTGTATTTAAGTGTTTTACAAATGTGCTAATTGTTATAGATCGACTCTGTTTCGTTAAGAACCTAAACGCACTTTTACGTAAAGTATGATCAATTAATTAAAGTAAAGACATTTTTCACTTGTGTCTGACAAATAATTAAAGTTTTTCTTGTACGTGCATAATATTCTGAATATTTCCCTCCATCATTGCTTTTACAAACTTTAAGACTCTGGTACCGTAACAAATGATAATGAAGTAAAAACATTTTGAGATAAGATTCCAAAAATAATAATTACTATGAAAAAACCATTTACATAAAATAATTATTAAATTATTTATATTGTTTACATTTGTAATATGTGTTATGTTATGAGACAAAGCAGCTGTAACTTAATAAAAACGTCGTGTATTTAATTTGAACAGCTGAATATAAAGATAAGCTTAATTTTAATTAAATGTCTTATTTGTATTTTAGTTTTAATACTAATTGAAATGAATACTTTAAAATAAAACGTTTTCTTGGAATATAAACACAGGTAGATTTTGATTTACTTTGAAGTTCACATACACTAGATATTGAACACATTTATTTACATCTTGCCCTCAGGGTAGCCATTAGCAAATAAAAAAAATGCAGACATAAAATAATTGTAATATTTATAAGATTTAAAGTAATCGTAAACGCACTCAATACTGTAACGATAGATCTTACTATCGTAAAGAATTAAGTAATATATTAAATCATACCGGTTGTTAAACTCTATGTTTCCAGATGAGAGTTTAATGTAACTTCTACTGTAATTAATTAATATTGCATTGTCTTTTATTCATCCTAAGCATTCGATGTTTAATAATCAGAATTAATAATAATAAACATATGCACATAATAATGAGACAAACGTTATGTGAAAATAAAAATATTTTATTTGTACTGTCTGATTACTTACATTACAACTTATTGTGTGGCATGTATTTAAATATAAAAATCTCAATTAATATAAGGAGTACAAATTAAGTTTACATAATATAAGCATATTATAAAATGTCATAGGTTTTTTCAAAATCTACTTAAATAATAAATTTATTTTAGAGTGTACTACGACTAAACTTTCATGGAAGAGTAGACCTAAATGCTGTACTCATACTATTATCATCTGTTAATGTTCTTATATGCTATAAAACATATTTTGTATTAGACATGAAGGGTTTTTAATTGATATATTATTTTATTATTGTATTTTTACAGCTTTAATTCACTTCTATAAATTAATTTTTGGACTACTTTTAAACTATAATAATGGATCGTAAACAGTATTATAAATAAACTTATTATAAAAATGAACGTTAGGCGAGGACAGTGAAATAATTGAATAAACACATACTTTAACAAATGGAAAACTTTCAATATTTAGTCCACATCCTTATTTTACGTTATAAATTTATTGATTGGTTGAGTACTTATCAGTTATTTACTGACACACCTCTAAATTAGTATACACGTCTGATTAGTTCTCAGTAGCATTTCCATTGACTGCAGATGTAATATAACGAAACAATCTGTAAATTCAACCAGGTTCATCCAGAAAATGCAATCAACAAATTGCTTAAAACCAAAACCTAAGTTTTAAAGTCAATTTTCCTTTAGTCCCATGTTTTGTACCGGAAGCACACAAACTTGATTACTGCTCACTTCATTACATCAGCGAACTCAGAGTGCTTTTCTTGCCTTACATTGAATAACACTGAGTTTTAACAATGTACAAATAATTATATTTTATATTTAATATAAACTTTTAGTTAATAATATTGACTACTTTCCGTGCTAAATCCCTAACAATAAGTTATTATAAACAAATTTACATTATTTATTGTAATAAAATTAAAGCTGTTAGTAGTCATTTACTTACTTTGGGACTAAACAAAAGTTCTGTAAAAGAATGGAAACCAAACCACGGCAAAAACTGTTTTCCTAATCAAAGATTATCAATATTGTTTTTAAAACAACAGTTGCTTTGATTCGATTCATTTCTTTTCTCATTCATTTCTCTACCTTTCTCTTTCTCTATATTACTTCCTTTTCTCTCTCCAACTTATTATTATTAAAATAAACTTACCAAACTCAGGACTGTTAGAAAACAATATGAATACACAGTTATAATTAATTATTAAGTTCTGCAACTAATTCTTTTGACTAAAATAAAATATTTTCTTTTGGTTGTTTCCAAGGAAACATTTTAGTATTGTTGGTACGATTTTATTTGTGTGCAGTTTAATTTTCTTTATATCATCTGAATAAAAATAATGGTCAACATATTTCTCCTGTCTGATATAGACAACTCTTGTGCTACCTAAGACCATAAACTTTAACAACAATTTTATTTTGTTACCGGTCAAATAAATAACTGCAACAAAAAATCTTATTTCAGGTTGTTTTTTTTTTTTTTTATATAAATGCTTACTTTTAATAATCATACAAGTTATTTTTTTAATATAATAGGGTGTTCAGTAGAAAGTGTTAAAAACGTCTAGAAATTGTTATATGGGCCAAAATAAAGAGAAAATCAAGAATAATATGTTTTCAAAAAACGCTTCATTTTCCAAATACCCGCCATTTTCATTCTTTTACTAAATAATTAATATATTTAGCACGGTTTGACCGATTGTGTTCAAACTTATCAAGAAGTTTAACCTTACAATGATCTATATACAAAAAAATAAACGATTATATAAAGTTATGTGTAATAATTGGTTTATTCAACCCGGCATCCTATACTAACATAGTAAACACAACTGTATGTACATATGCTGTTATTATCTTTAAGTTAACTATTATCCTTCATCCGATTAATTTGAAAGTCCGATAGGGAATAAAAAGGGCTACAAAAAGGTATAACTATTAAATTCTGCAACTAACTCTTTTTACTAAAATTAAAAAATAATAGTTACGTCTAGTTGTTTTCAAGAAAACCTTTTAGTATTGTTGACAAATATTTCTCCTCTCTGATATAGACAACTCTTGTGCAACTAACTCCATACATTTTAACAACAATTTCTTTACCGGAAAAATAAATTAACTACAACAAAAAAACTTATTTCAGGTAATATATATTTCTTTTAATGATTACTTTTAATAAACATACAAGTTATCTTTTAAACATACATAATATATTCTTACACCTTCGTGTAAACTGCTAAATAGGCCAGTCGGTAAAGGTCAATTTAGACCAAAAGTACCAGTAATTTGCAATACGGCTGAATTTTTTTTTATAAGTACATTAAAGTATTTAGATTAACATAAAAAAAGTCGAAAAAAATCGATTATCATTTTTTTTTCGATTATCCTTAATATTTCAAGCTGGTATAAAGATAGAGGAAAATAAAAAGTACCACCGTGTAGGGGAGGTATTTTTCAACAAAAAAGGTCAAATGTATTTATTTCGTACGAGCAATGGTTTGTCTGGAAAAAATTCGATAACGTAGGTATGTATTTTGCAGCAGGGGAAATCACTAAAAGGGGACATCTTATTCATATATGAAGCGTTGGCTCATTCTAAATTGGCCGAATTTTAATATATCGAATTGAAACTTGACATAGGAGTTAAAATATATATTTTAAACATTTATGCTGAGTCTCAGCTTGTTACCTTGAAAATTACCCGATCTAGAGCCACTTGACTAATTAATGGGTTTCTCGATTTTAGGAGTACCGGACCCACCAATTCATTTTAAACAGCTCCAGTTTAGAAAATTTTCAAAATATCAACCTGAAAGTGTTTTTACAAGTTAAATATATATATTCAAACAAGTTCAAGGAGTATAAATCTTTTTCATTATTTACTTTTAAAAGCACAAGTAAATTAAAAAAGTATAATTTTAGACCTTTTTAGATTTTTCATCAAAACGCTTGAGTTGATCAGCTGCAGATTAGTCATTTTTTTAAATATAGTTTTTAAAATAAGTATAGCGAAATAGAATTGTATTTTTAACTTCTGTACCAATTTTTAAATCGATATGTTCAAAAATGTCGAAAATGGAGTCGTTGAATCCAAAAGTGTTATAGTTAAAACGAGATAGGTAAAACAGAAGACTATTTTCAAGCGCCTCGTTTTTAAAAATAACAATAAAAAAGTCGTTCATACTTACTAAGAATATTTATACTGGTGTACTCAACTTGTAAAACAAATTTGGTGTTGATATTGCAAAAATTGACGAAACTGGAATATATTGAAATTAGTTCGTGGGTCCGGTACTCCTAAAATCGATAATCGAAATCGACTCCTAGATCGGGTCATTTTCAAGATAATAAGCTGAGACTCAGCATAAATGTTTACAATATATATTTTAACTCCTATGTCAAGTTTCAATTCGATATATTAAAATTAGGCCAATTTAGAATGAGCCAACGCTTAATATATGAATAAGATGTCCCCTTTTAGTGATTTCCCCTGCTGCAAAATACATACCTGCATTATCGATTTTTTTCCAGACAAACCATTGCTCGGACGAAATAAATACATTTGACATTTTTTGTTGAAAAATACCTCCCCTACACGGTGGTACTTTTTATTTTCCTCTATCTTTATACCAGCTTGAAATATTAAGGATAATCGAAATAAAAATGATAATCGATTTTTTTTCGACTTTGGGAAATCGATAGACTGGTAAACTTTATTTTATGTTAATCTAAATACTTTAATGTACGTATAAAAAAAAATTCAGCCGTATTGCAAATTACTGGTAGTTGTAACCTATACCGACTGGGCTATAAAGGATGTATTTTAGGTTCTAACGACAAGTTCAACACAAGACATAAATAAGGCATTATTACTAATTTCATATGATTGAGTAAATCTCATATTTTTGTCAGCATTATAAATTATTACATAAATAACAATTATTAACATAAAAACAATTAGAGAGACGACTGAAAGCACATTCCAAATGTTATTTCAAGTTGTCTAATGGTTTTGGCGTGTTAGTCATCAAATGAATATAGGCCCTACGTTATCGATAGAATAATTTTATATACAGGTTTACTATAATACGTCTGCAATTTTTATTTAAGTTAATATTTAAGTTTAAGCATATATTTGTAGCTTTGTGTACACATTTATTGTAATATTTTGATTTGTGAGCATTACTTGTAAATATTTACTGGCAATAACTTATTGAATTTTAATTGTTCTATTATAAAATGGTTTTTGTCATTTAAATTATGTTTACCAAACACTAACTGTTTTTCCTAAATCAAAGGAAAAACATTTTTTTAGCTTTTAAGTTTTTACTTCATGTTTGTTATAATAATGTTACGCACGTAATCTTTGGTCTAACAGAAAACTGAAAACTGCATATTTAATCATTTCTTCTCATCCTATATTTAGGTATTATACTACGGAAACCCTAGAATGATAAATCATTTTCCGTATTTTAAGTCTTGTAAATTAAAGTCATCAATATGATGCCTTACACAAACTAAATTACACAAAATATACAAGGGTAACATAGTTGTTATTTTAGGTATAATAAAGCTTTTTTTATAGAATCGAATACCTCAAAGATGTTTTTAATGTTTTGTTTATTAATTTTGTTTGCATTTTTCTGACAAAAGAACATATATGATGAGCTGAATTTCAATCAACCTAGAGCCATTCAATGTTAGTGATTGAAACAGTTCAAAATACACAGTAATTGGTACATCCTAGCTAATACAATATTTCAGCTTTTGTTACAGATGAATTAAAATACATTGGTTTTACAAATATTTGTATAATAGATTGTCACGCATGCCTGGTATCCAAACAAAATCCCCATTGCCGTTGCATAATTTTTCAAATAAGCATTATTGAGAGTAAAAAATAAATGTGTCGTTTTATTATAATTTATGGTAAGGCCATTAATAGAGAACCAATGTTTAGCTTGTTAAGAGAAATCATAGAACTGCATTATAACAATCAAAATATCCTTGGGTGAGCTGCCGTAATTAGAGCAGACAAGCATTTTGTGTTACATTTTAAATCATTTACGAATGTTATCTGTGATTAGAGACGTACTTGTAGAGTTCTTGGTTTCTAATAACGTAGCATTGAAATTTACTACTAAGTAGGCCTACTATGTGAAATGCAATAAGACCCTTTTTGTAGGATAAAAGATTAGCACCTACAACATATTTGTCTTCAGAAACTATTGAAACATAATGTTTTCAACAACTTTTTTCAAGCAATTGTAATTTCAGTTAAGCGCGCAGAGCTAAAGCCTTACTGATATATTTTTAACTAATAAAATAATAATAAAGCTTTTAATTAGACAAGATTCAATAGTTTTGCTTAATATAGGAACAATTGCTATTAGGCTTTATCCTCTTTCTTATAAACAAGTGTTATTTTAGTTAATTTAAAACATTTGGGAAATATTGCAATAACTGTAGTTAAATTAATCTTATAAGTAAGAGGTTTAACATCATCAACGTTTAATGAATCTGTGTTAAAACTTTAAGTACAATTTTTTAAATCAACATATTTATTGTCACTTTAAATTGTCTTCAATAATGATGTAAATTATTTCTTAAAATTAAATTGTCTAGACAGTTGAATTTTTAATATTTCATAATGCTATTTACACTCCTATATAATTTTCTAAATCGTTTGCTTGACAGCAAATTTTTGTTAAAATAACAATGACAATAATTACGCAAAGTGTAAAATAGTAGCCGTTCTATGAGTTTATTTTTAGAATTATTTATTTATATAAATATTTAAAAAGAATATTAAATAAAATGTAGTTCTAAAATTAGCTGGATTAATGTTGTATAAACAAGTCAAATATTGTATAAGTATAATACTAATCATAATTCGATTACTTAGGTAATTTTGTTAAAACTGTATATTAAACTCGAAACGTGGAGCAAACTTCATACGGTTCAGTGGCCTTGTCAAGATTAAAGTAAAAACAAGATTAAAGTAAAACACAATCATCTTTTGCACAGTTCAAACGGAAAGAGTATTGTGACGGTCCTTTGAGGTCAACTGTCTTAAAAGTAAAGAATGAAAGAAGGAATTAATTGTATTGACAATTTTGTGAAATTATAAAAACGTAACATATAATGTATTAAGAATTATGGTTATAAGCAGTTTGTTGAGTACTTAATTTGAGGTTATAATAAACATTTAAATAAGCTTTTTAAAATTTGTATGTCTACTAGTAATTAAATGTTAGCCTATGTTGTTCTTATTAGACTAATTCATTGTTTGAATACAGTACAAATACAACAATTGTTGCCAACAAACCTACATTTATTTGTAGCCAAGTTTATGTAATTAAATGATAAGCAAACTTATCAACTGTATCTTTTATTATTTGTGGTTTATTTACAACGGTTGACTCGGAAATTATAACCTAATAAACAATTAAGTTAGTGTGTAGTCACTTAAAATTTATTACCGTTGTTATTACTTTGTTATTTGAATAGTCTTTTAAATACAGAATTTATAGTTTTGAAAATATTGGAGAAAATACATGTTGCCTAAATTTAATAACGAATTACTAATACTGGTTTATTTTGGATTGAATTGTATAGTTACAGATTTGAAAACGTTAGTATACTAAAACAAATATATGGATAACACTAAAAGTAGGCCTACACTAATAACTAAAAATGGTACACACATCAAATGAGAAGAAAGCAATTCAATTTAAGCTTCTTTCTATGTGTATGTTTTCATAGTTTTGGTTATTCATAGATGAAGAAAATAATAAATTTTAGAAAAGATGTAATTATATCAAACCCTGTACTTATAACAAACGACTATGTATATATCAATGTAATTGTCATTTACTTAGTTAGAAATACACAAACAATACAAAAACAATACAACAACAAAAGTTTGGCTAATCAAGTTGAGTTTTGAAAGAGAATATGTGGTGTTAATAGCAAATTTTTACAATGCTAAGGGCTGTACCACAATGATATCACATTTTCTGTAAACAAAAAGTGTAGCACGAAAGAATCAGCCAGTTAGTAAATATAATAATTTTCTCTTGTTCTTTGATTAATTTCTGCATCGGTGTGTACAGAAATTGTAGAATTAAAAGTATTTTGTAGAATTTAAATACTGTAAAGTCTTAGTTTAAACAGTTAGAAAAAAGTAAGAGATGGGTTTTAGACGAAACCAAAATAAAACAGAATTAAATTACTTGACCATTTGATTGAATACATTAATTTCGTCAGGTAAGGTGGCTGGATATTCAGGGCATTAATGGTTTTTCTTCTAAAACTTTAATTATATTTTATTTTAAACTACAAAAATATTTAAAACCTACAATGTTCTAGTAATATATAAAATTTTAATTGAATAATAAGTTTTTCTTCTTTTTGTTCAATATGTCTGAAGCTATCTTTAGTAGGCCTACAATCTCGCTTATTGGATTCTATGTTTCTCATAGCGTAATTTAATATGTTTACTCTTTATTGTGTTTCTTCTTAGAAAGTTTATTTTAAATAAGGTTTGAAATATTTCTGACAGACATTTCGGTAACACATCATTTGTTATATTCCTCTAGTTTTTTATTGAATGTTATACATGTATTTTCAGAGACTATGATGTTTCTACATAGCAATGTTTACATATAATTAACAATTGTATAAAAACTAATACAACAGTACAAATCCCAAAACTAAAACCCAATACAGAGAGAGTAGATCTGTAGCCTATTATTAAATGTAACCCATCCCTCCAAAGAACTCTTAAATCCAAATAGCCTAACCAACCATATAATAGAAATGTAAATATGTAATTAGTAATCCTGTATTCAAATATCAAAATCAATTACAGCATTGTATATTCATAATCAGATAAATAAGCTAGAACTAGGCTTGTTAGAAACATGTATAACCTCACCAAGATGTAACCTTCCACCAAAACATTACCTTTATTAACTAGTATTCCATAAACCAACAATAGATTCACACTTATTAACCATCACAAACAAAGTAGTAAATTCTCACATGTTATTGATAACACGGCATAATTGAAAACAGTCCGAAATCCATTTGTAAACAGTGGAAATACAAAAACACGATCGAACGAATTAGGTTGGGACAACTCAAAGTGAGAACTGATAGAAGTTAATCGTAATGTAATTTTGGAATGGACATTAGCCAACACAAATTGGATTATAAACTTTGTAAAATTATACAGGGATAGACTTTAGTATTAAAAGTAATTATAAAAATCAATGTAATGTATGTTATAATTAAGATATGCTTAAGCGAGTAGGAAATAAGAACCAGCTGATAGGCTAGTTTAATGCAACACGCATACCCATGTCAGTGAATATGTTTCGCGATTTAAAATCATGTTATCCACAATAATAAGTATTTAGTAATAACTATAACATTATCAGAACGAACTAGTAACCCCGAAATAAGTACAAATTCAAAGAAATAATTAGCCAAATCTACGATATAAAAAGAACTATTTCTCGGAAACCGCCATTCAGCCAAGACTGATGTCAGAACCATGTAAAACGTTGCCAGGACAACGGATCCGAACAGTTCTCTGCGCAGAGTACGGACCATCAAGAGAAACCACCTTGTCCCTTCAAGAGGAAATGTGAACCTTTTTTCTAGAAACAAATCGAAGCGAGACCAAGCGTCGGTTTTAAAAACAGAAGCCGCCTAGCCATGAAAGTGTAAAGATGCAAATTGCAATGTGTTAAACAATTTTTCAATTTTTAAGTTAAAATATTAGAATCAGTACCAATGAACTAGCAGAGAATGGTAAACTATAGTAATACAAGTAAATGAACATTGAATCATCAAATAAAAGAACTTTTAATCCTAATCAAAAACCAGTCCTAAAATTTCCTAACAACTACTTTGAGAGTAATCGCCAATTTTTGATTTAAGTTCTGAACATTATTTTAATAGTAAAGTTTTCTTAACAATGCGTTTATTTCAAGGAATTTCGCAAATTTTATTAATATTTATTATATATACATTATCAAATTATTACTGGTTTTGATTAATCATTTATAAAACAAACTGAACAATTATAAATAATTACTATGAATAGTGAAACGATAGGTATTGCTTATATCTGTACAGCAACTAACAAGGCAAGTATGACATCTTTTTACAGAAAAATTTAATTCAAATTAATTGTTTGAAAAGAATTATAGATTTACAGCACTGAATAGTGAATACATTATTATTGGTTTTGGTAAAGGATTTACATAATATTTAAATAATTGTTCGGATTACGTGCATTAAATATAATTATTTGTTAATTTTCATAGATGTAATGTTGTGTTTTATTGAAATATAACAGCAAATGTTATTAATAGTAAAACACTAAAATACGTGTGAGAAATAACCATATAAACTATGGGAATAGTTCTATGGAATGGATTCTATGGAATAGCAGGGAATGGATTCTACTGCTTAAGGTTTCCACATTTTAATAATTATGTATGAACATTTGTTATTGAATATTTTATTTTCAATATTTTGTAAATTTAGTATATTGTAGTTATTGTACTTTGTTATAGTAAATAGTTTTGTAATATTTTCAATCATTAGTGCAATACCATCATTTATTTCTATTTTACACAAACCATTAAGTTATTTAAAATAACATTAACCCTGATTTATTAGCATACAATTATTTTCATTGAGAACCCTTGTAGGTGCATTTTTGGGTATACACATTTGAGATTCTAGTATACGAGTAGGAACGCTAATATAAAGGTACAAAATGGTTTTATTTTAGGAATGGTTTTATCAAAGTAAGACGATAACTTTTTACTATGGAATGGTTTAAACAATTTTCTTAATCTTAGTTTCGATCCTAACATTTTGCAACAACATTATAACTTTTATAGGAGTGCTTATCTTTATTGATCTACTCTTATCCTGAGCCAACTGACCCACATTAGGACGCCGATTAATTATGAACTGCCCCACATATACTAGGGCCTATATCGTGAGGAAACAATTCGGTTATAGTAAACTGACTTCTAATTAACACAACTCTTGGCGTTTAAAAGCAGAGTATATATTTTAAAGCTATTTAACGAAGTTGAATAATAATAACAGGTAAATTAGTTGGGATTCATTCAATCTTTGTCAATTAACAACTAAATTTAGTATATTTATAATAATAATATATAAATATATACCTTCATTCCGTCTTGCAACTTTTATTTGTGTTATATACTACTATGCGCGTTTCAGAAACAAGTTCCCATCTTCAGGTTTTATAAAATTTTACTCACATGTCAGCACGTCATAATTTAACACAAACACACACATACACACAACCCAAACACGAATTAATGCACACATAATGAAACATTTAAAAAACAAAAAACAACGTTTAAAAAAATGTAAACAGTTGGCTTTAGGTTATGTCGACGGTGCACCGGTCACTGGTCGACTCTGTCAATTAAACAATAACTACGATTGTCTCAGTTGACGCCAGAATCGTGACGTCGAGTACGTAGGATGCTTGTACAAGTTTTTTTTCAATACATGCAAACTATGAAACAATTCAATGATTACATAATGTGTTAAAACATAGTAAACCAATTAGTATGTAACTATTTATGCATACAATACAAATCCTTCATTGCAGCGCTTTCAGAGAATCACTTTAAAACAGACTGCGGATTGTTGAAATAACAAAAGTGGAAAAATCTTTTCTGAGAAACTAAACATAAATCAAATTAAATTGAGTGTTTGTACATTGATGAGTTTGTATAAAGTGGAAGAGAGCTTCGAAAGGGGTATAATTCCTCTGCAATACTATTAAAGTTTTATTCGAAATGACAAATTGCTTTTCAACCTACATCTCTCACTTCAGGAAAATATATAACATTTTAACTAAAAACTCGTAGCGTATTGCGCTTATTACTACTAGATATGTTTAAAACTTTATTTTACTGACTGTTTACGTTTCTTTATAGTTTTTCAATATGGTTAGATACGGTTTTTTATCCATTTTTCTCAGACAATGTAAGCATTTTTATTTATATTTCAGGCAATAATGTTTTCGTTTTTTTTATTGATCACATTCCAGAATGTATTTTTATTTATTCAAATTTTGAATTTGATAGACTCATATTTTTTTTATTTTGAAAAGGGCATTCCATTATACAACCTGTAGTAAGTATGGATATTAAATTATATAAAACATTTAGTAATATTTTTTAAGTCATTTCTTAAAATCTTTATTATAGGAACTAATGTATACAAATTATAGGAACTCAAATACAACTTGAGTTATGTCTGCCATAGTAAATGAAAACGTGTGAAAACAAAACAAAACCACGTAAGCCTGAAATATGTGTAAGCGTTTAGCTATTAGATAAAATAAAATAATTATAGGCATATTATCTATACCTTATTATATATCAAATTGTTCAGAAAATCACAGGGAACAAAACTAGGTGAAAAAAACATTGTAGTTTTTTGACATTTTTATTAATATTAGTGCCCCCTTAATTTTTAGACATAAAATTGATCTATTCATGTTATCTTAACTATAAGCCAATTAGTTTGTTATTGTTAACCCTATTAGTTGTTTGTAAACTAAGACGAAGCCTTACTATGTGAGAGGGTATAAATATATAGCATAACACCTTGTTTCTTTAGTTGTAATTTAGTTGTAGCTCATATGTCGTTGAACATGACGACTTTGCCTTTGAAACGGGTTTGAAAATTAAACCTATTATTGTGAGAACTGTGTTCTGTGTTTTTAGTTTTATTTTTAGAAATAATATTTCTTACGAGTCAAGCTCGATTATATTTATAAATCTAATAATGGTTTAAAATGTATTTGCAACACACAACATAAATGCAATAAAATTTAGTACATACAATTATAACTTTTCCTACATTAACATAGTTAGAAAAGAAAAAAAAATAGGCTATTTGTTCTTATTTCACACAAACAATAAGTTAATCATGCATTGCATTTCATACTATGAGAAAAGACTATTGTTAGAGCTTTATTTAATGCATGTACAATATTAATAACAAATTTAATTTGCAAATTTCACAACAAACTCTGTAATTGTAATTATGAGAAATCATGATGTTTAAAAGTAAATAATTTAACTGCTATAAAATGCTTGAATTAACCCTTGGTGTAACAAAACTAATGTAGTTGATAGGTTCTAAATGAAAGTAAACTTTAATGGATTAAAGGCAATTAATTTACTTCTCACTTCCGCCTTTTTAGTGTAATGTTATTGATTCATTGTAAGGTGAGTTTTAGCTTCCGGAATAGTGTGTATTAATAATAAGTATCAATACGTACCGTTTTATTGGAAAAACGTCACTTCCTATTCCTTATTTGGTGATCTTTCTTGGATTACTAGTTTCGATCTCTTAATCAGATCATTTTCAAATCCTTTTTGTTATACCCTCAGTTCATCTGAACGTTGTTAAGAACACACACATACAACACTTAACACAAAACACATAGCACAAACACGAAACATCTAAAACACTATAAAATTTTGTAAAATGAAATAACCGGTCACCTGTTAATCGATACAGGATATGTCTAGTACTGAGTAGCTGAGGGTTAGGCTTATCTATGTCGTTTTAGTGCATTCTTCCCGCTCTCTTCTTTGTCGTCATAACAGTGTTCTCTATTCATTTCAAAACAAAATTTCCATTCAAACTCCATTTTTTTCAATCTTTTGAATAAATACTTAATGTAACAGAATAGACGACCGCCCGAATTACATGTTCGTCCGGCGCGGCAATAATAAACCTTCTCGTTGACCAACATAACGATTCGGTGTACAAAATTGTATCTTTATATGTCTTAGTGTGTCGGTTTTTGTAATAATTTTAATCTGTTTATTTGTTTCGTGTTTGCAATCTTAATACGTGACAAATGTTTTAAATGTGCCAAATGTGTAAAGAAGACGATGCCAGGACAGGCGGAAAATAAGGAACAATAAGGATCTGAAGATGACGGTATACCGTTGAAACCGGTAATCCTACAAAGGAAAAATTTGGATTGTTGACGGATGATATATAAGGTAATTAACCTATTATTAATATAAATCAAATATACAATCCAGGAAGCTAAAAACAATATGTTTAAAATAGTTTAAGTCTGTAATTGATTAATTTCATTAAATAGTGCGAAGAAAGATATTTAGAAGAAATACCTACTTATTTTATTCCTAAAAATGTGTAGGTTAATTAAAATCCTTAAAGATGAGGTTGTTCAAAACAATCTAATAGAAGATTTAGAGAAGAAAAATGTCTCCTCGTATAAGTTAATTGGAAATTCGTCTTGATGAAAGTACTTGTTTATGTAAAAAATACGAGTTGCTAAAAGACAGACTTGGAATTGGAAATATAAACACAAAAGTTTTCAATTAAAAACATCACAGAGAAAGAAATGTTTATTCGAGAAAGGCGTGGTAAATGTTTCATTTTATAGGGAAGAAATCAAGTTTTATATTGTTACAATTCAAATATTTCCCTAACTCTGTAAATAAAATAAGAACGAAATTAAAAATACGTATCGGAGCGAGAGAGATAGAAGTCAAATTGGAATGTCATTCATTTAGTTAATCCGTCATACACGCCCGACACCTAGCGACAATTATGCGCAACACTAAATACTACAACGAAAAGGTACAATCAAATCACGACTTTCAACTCGAATTCATTAAAATAA
>JAGFPH010003907.1:114597-134911 GCA_018207615.1 Philaenus spumarius | reverse complement strand
TCATCTGGTCAACATCGAAATTCAGAAGGTTTTTTAAGGACCCAACAACCTGAAATCACTAGTGTACACCTTGTTAGGATGCACACCAGCTACTTGACCGTTTTTTAGGGACGTCTTACCCTTAAATCACCAGATGTGACTCAATGTTGCTATCTCTAGTGACCTACAACAATGACGTACTAAGCCACACCTGGCTACACCCATATTTCAATATTCTTAACAAATCAAGTTATCATAACTATCATTTTACAATATCCATTTATATATTATAATTATATAGAGTACTTATCTAATAATGTATTAACCTACTAACATTGCCATTAATTAAAGTCTAACACCTAATAATAAATTACGTCGGCGTAGAGGTTTGGTTTGCAATGTAGTACTTCCGTAACTCTACCACATTATAAGTACCTATTTCTTCCTTTGTTTGCATATCCTCAAGTACATATGCGTTTTCCATTTTTACACCTTTCACCTTGTATGGTCCTCTGTAGAGCAAAAAGAATTTTTTAATTTCCTTTTTCAAGCACGACGATAAGTAGTGATTTTTCACTAACACCAATTCTCCTTTTTCATACCTTATTGGTTTGACATTCTTGTCATGTTGTTTCTTCCTTTGTTCAGCTTTGATTTTTAAACATTTCTTTGTTAGTATCAATCTTTCTTCCCTATTTAATTCTCTATTGTCTGGGAAATCCAACAATTCATTATAGATCCTAGGACATCTTTCATTGTAGATCAATTCATATGGCGGAAAGTTCGTTGAGTCATGTACTGAGTAATTAATACATCTTTCTATGAAATCTACGTATTCAGGCCATCTGTTATGTTTTTCATGAATGTATATTCTAAACATCTTTCCTAGTTCCCTCATACATCTTTCACTAGGGTTACTCTGTGGATGATAAACTGACGTATGACGTATGTGTATTCCTTCCCAGCCTAGCGTTTCGTACCATACTTGCGACTGAAACTGACTACCATGGTCACTAAGGACAACCTTAGGCTTTCCAACTTCTTGCATGTAATTCTTTACTATTTTTTCTGCTAATATCTTAGAAACCGCCCTCTTTACTGGATATAATTTAATAAATTTTGAAAAGACATCTAATACCACAAAAATGTACTTTACCCCCCCCTTGCCTGTAGGCAACTCTCCAAACAAATCAACTGCTACTAAATCCAAAGGTTTCTCTGGCAAAATGTTAATCATTAGGCCTTCTTGTTTTTTATTACTGACTTTACTTTTTTGACACAAATCGCAAACTTTTAGCTTTGTTCTGATTACTTTTTCAAGTTTTGGAAAACTAAAGATTTCCCTTAAAATACGATAACATTTTCCACCTCCTATGTGACCATATCTTTCATGACAATCCTCTATAATTGTATCAATCATCTTTGTTGGTACACATATCTTGAAACTATCCATTTCATTATATTTTCTAAATAAAACATCCTGATATATTACAAAAAATTTCTTTATTCTATCATAATTTTCACCTTGTTCTAACAAACTTTTTATTATTCCTTGATATTTAGTATCAAGTCTTTGTTCTGCAACTAAATTTTTAAACAATTGTTTCATGGTCTTATCTCTAAGTTTAAGTTGTTTTTCTAACTGTAAATTGTAAATTTTGATCACACCCTCTTCATTTTTTCTGACTACTTCTTGGTTATCAATTCTAGATAATGCATCTGCAACTACATTATCTTTTCCAGGACAATACTCAATTTCTAAGTTGTACTCCTGCAAATACAACATCCATCTTAATAATCTACCATGAGTGAGTTTACAATTCTTTAAAAACATCAAGGCCTTGTGATCAGACTTTACAATTATTCTATTGCCTAAAATGTAACTCCTAAATTTTTTACAGGCGAAAATTATGCTTAATAATTCTTTCTCGGTAATAGTGTATCTAAGTTCAAAATCTTGAAGGCTTCTACTTGCAAAAGCTATTACCATATGTTCATTATCCCCATTAATTTGATACAAAACAACCCCCAAAGCTAAATCTGATGCATCAGTATTCATGTAAAATTCCTTGTTAAAATCAGGATGCTTTAAAATTACACAATCCAAAAATTCTTCTTTGATTTTGTTAAACACAGTTCTCTCCTTATTTCCCCAGGACCAATCTTTACTGAGTTTATTATTTCCTAGCAAATGCTTAAATTGCGCAGTTAACTCTGCATAGCCACGTCTAAATTTTCTGTAATAATTGCACAGTCCCAAAAAACTTTGTAGTTGTTTTAAGTTTCTTGGTTCTGGAAACGACTCTATAACTTTAACCTTATCTGGGTCAGCTCTGATGCCTTCCTCAGAAATAACGTACCCCAAAAAATTTATCTCCCTCATACAAAAACTTGATTTACTTAATTTAATTTTAACATTGAACTGTCTCAATCTATAAAAAAGTCTAGCTAAATGTTCAATGTGTTCTTCAAAGGTACGCGACGCTATGCAGATGTCATCTACATATACAATTGCAAATGATAGTACATCTGGCCCCATGACATGAGATAACCCTTTCTTGAATATCGAAGTACTTACATTTAACCCAAATGGTAATCGTTTAAATTGCAAATTTCTCCCATTAAACGTAAAAGCTACATACTTTCTACTATTTTCATCTAACTCAATTTGCCAAAACCCACTCACCAAATCTATACTAGTAATATATTTAACCCCCTCAAATTTCTGAAGTAAGTCGTCGATATTCTCAGGTGCCTCTCTATCAGGAATAATAAGTTTATTTACTTGCCTAGCATCTAAACATAATCTAACAGAACCATCCTTTTTTATTACACATACTAAAGGGTTAGAGTATTGACTGTTTGATGTTTCAATGATATCATTCTCTATCATTCTTTCTATTTCTTTGCCTACGGCATCTCTCTTAGAATGAGGCACTGCATAGGATTTATTTATAAATGGTACACTATTATCAATATTAAGTTTTGCTTTAAAATCTAATATTTTTCCTGGTGTGTCAGAAAAAATATCCTGAAAATGGTTTAACACTACCCTTAATCTTTCTCTATTATTTTCCCACTCTAAATTTGTGTTTTCCATCACTTTATCTACAATGTTTTCCCATTCTACGTTATTTAATTCAGAATTATCATCATGCACTACCTCATTATAATATGCACAGGCTATATCTTCTAATTGACAAAACAAATCACCCTTATTTTCTATTTCTGAAAACACTTTAGGCTCTATTTCTTTACATATTTTTAAATTATACACACAAGATTCTTTTAGCCTACTAATGAACTTCGTTGAAATTTCTACATTATTTACTTTTAAATTAATTAATTTATTTTCAAAATCTATTTTAGCCTTGCTATTCCCCAAAAAATCACATCCCATAATAAAATCTAAATTCAACCCCGTTACAACAAGGAAGTTCATTAATACATTTGTATCGCCTATTTGTACCTCTAAACAAATCTGTTTCGATACTCTCTTACTCCTGACACCAGTCACTCCCATTATAAGTAAGTTCGATACTGGCAACTGCATGAGTTTATATTTACTTAGTTTATTTAATTCATTAAAAATATTTTCATTAATTACGGTTATCTCTGAACCTGAATCTACAATGCATTTATAATTTCTATTTAAAACTTTAATCTCAATTTCTATAATTTCACCTTTAATGGGTTGTGACTTAATGTCAGTGTAATTACTCTCGTCTATTAATACATCTTGATCGTTGGACAATAGCATCCCAGCCGAACGTACTATTGTCTCCTTTCGTTTCCCTTTTGCTGATCACCGTTCACCTGCCTCGGCATAGGCCTACCATTAGTGTAACCTTGTTGTGGTACATTACCCTGAAATTTTCTATTTTGTTGATAGCCTTGCGGAGGCATTTGCTGTTGTTGCTGCATGTTTCTATCAAATTGTTGCTGTGGCATCCTATTTTGAAATTGCCCATTATTATTATTATATCCCTGTGGAAACCTATTGTTTTGAAACTGCCTATTGTTATTGTTTTGATATTGTGGCCTATTCTGATTCTGTGAATTGTATTTATTTTCTTGTATTTGCCTATTCCTATCAAAGCTATTCTGTTTATTGTTATCTTGTACATATTTATTACTTTCCTGCCAATCCATAATTATTTTTTCAAGTTTACAAAGGTTCTCAGGTGCCGCTGCTAAAATAACTACCCTTAATTCATCCGGCAATTGTTTCACTATGTGACGCGTAAAGGTCTCCATTGACATAGGTGGATCTAAAAACTGTGTTTGGTGGTGCAACCTAATAATATAGTTATGAATATCTTTGATAGGCCCTGTATATTGTTTTCCTAACATTACTGTCATACGCAAGTTTTCTTGCTTGTCTTGCGACCAGAATCTCTCTAGAAACGCAAGTTTAAAATCCTCAAATCCTAACCATTCTTGGTTATGTACTTCAAACCAAGTACCTGCCTCTTCCTTAAAATATTTCCTAATGAGAACTAATTTATATTCCCATTTTTCATTTCTGTACCTATTAAAGGTATCTAAAGCCTTGATAAATGTTTTAGGGTGTGGTTCCCTCTTTTCATTAAAAAAATCTGGTATTATTGTTTCATTTTTAGCCTCTCCTAACATAACTACAGATTTAGTTTCCAACCTAACCTCAAACTCATCTCTAAGTTCCTTAACATCTTTCTGTACACTATCTATTTCAGAATTTAACATTTCTACAACTTTATCCTCAACCTGATCACATTTCTTATCTAATTTCTTAATCTTATTATTAGTATGTATTAAATTTTCATTGACTTTTACAAATTTCTCATTAACTACATCCCTAGCTTTAATAAATTTATCATCAACTGCCTTAAATTTACCCTTCATTTCATTTGAAATTGCTTTGACTTTTTTATCAGTCTCTACTTTATTAACTTCAAACTTTTTAGTCAAAGTACCTACTTCTACTTTTAAGCTATCAATTGCTACTTCATTTTTCTTAAATTTAGAATTCAACTTAACAAAATCATCCTTTACTTCCTGTCTAAACTCACTAAACTTATCCTCAAATTTCTGATTTAATTCATCAGATTTTTTATTTAACTTTTCAAACCTACTGTCTAAATCTTGTTTAGATTTCTCAAATTTATTGTTTACCTCTAACCTAAATTCATCAGACTTTTCACTTAATTTTTCAAATTTATTATTTAATTCATCAGATTTTTCACTTAACTTTTCAAAGTCTTGTTTAGTTTCTATTTTAGAATTTTCAAATTTCGTTTCAATTGAATCCCTAAATTTTATTAAAAATTCAAACATTTTCTTATCCCTATCTTCTAAGTCATTATTACTATTTGCATGCGCATTATCAACCCCTTTTGTGTTTTCCATCTTTGTATCAGACGTTTCTACATTTACTTTGTTTTCATTTTCAACAACACTATCATTTGTTGAATGATTTAATACAGAAATACCAGAATCATCTAGATCTGCCATCGTATATTTATTAATTAATCCCTTGTAAATTTTATTTATTAACCTTAAAAACTTTTTTTTTTTTTTTTTAAAACTTTTTCAAAAATTTTGAAACACAGTCAACCACTATGAATCCATCAAAGTCATCCCTCCCAGTGTTTTCGTTTGTGGTAAAGAAGTTCGGGCGCCATTTTGTAACGTGCTGTGCTTTGCAAGCCGTTTACAAACAATTTATTAATAGAAAACAAAAAAAATGAAAAATAAAAATTTAATTTTGACAAAAATATTTCTAAGTTATTTTTAAAATAAAAAAAAATACCTTTACTGTGTAACAATTATTTATTATTTCCTACCTTCAATCCATTTACTTATTTAATTAATTAAATTACCATTTTAAAATATTGCAACACCTTAACCCCAATGAAAACAAACAAACATAACCCCAAAATTGAAGTTAGGTTATGTTTTGATCACATCTGTTACTCAACAGCTGATCATTAAATATCTGTTACACATTAACCTGTTATATCTGTGACTACAGTTCCTGGATTACAAATGGACTCGTCTGAAGGATCAGCCGCCATGTTTGTCACATGCGCACATTCCCTCCAGATTGTCTCGTGTTCACCAAAACCTGCAGCCATTTTGAATTACACTTACAAAGAAAAGTAAAAACTGAATTTATGATTTAAACAAGGTTCGTTACCACAAAGTACTTCTGGAAAGGATTATACTCAAATTAAAAACTCATAGTGGTTGACATTATTACTTTACTGAAACATTCTAAATTATAAAAACACATACATCAATTATTACTTCAAGTTGGCAACTCATCGTTTTAATTACTTCAAACACACGCTCAAACACACAAATTCATTATTAATTATTTTACCTTAGATATACAAAAACTTATACTGATAAATTATTCAAATGCAGACTTAACCAAATTAGTTTATTACTTACGATCGTGTTGTTTTAGAGTGCACTTTAAAAAGATAGATATGAATTTACAAAGATAAAAAACTTATAAGACGTATGAATTCAATTAAAATATAAAAACCCCATTAATTCTTTAGTTCGTCGCACTTTGGCCACGTAGATTCTGATTCACTTATAATATCGTTGCACTTGTTATAAGATCTTTTTGAAAATAGTTGGAAGCCATGTTGCACGTGCACGCAAACTTTCGAAGTTGATGATTTAAAAACAATTCACAAGCAATTCTTACATTTTCGCTAGTGAATAATACACAGCACTGTCCTTACTCCTCCTTAAACATTTATAAACGGTAGTTCAACTTAAACTACCGCAAAAAAGCACTTGTTAAAACATTTTGTTGGACTAGCCGCAGAACACGTCTGTACTGGACTCGAAACTTGATGCAAGTGGGACGCTCCAAGCTCCTTCTTCTACGTTCTCCTTTCAATCACACCATCTGACGTCATCAAAACTAGAAGACCAATGAGAAGCTGTTTTTTCTTTTCTCCAGGGGACCGTAAATATGTTCCCCTACGGCTAGTAACGCTAAGTACCAACATTTTAGGACAAAATTTCTGTCTCTATCATAGATGGATTACACAGGCTCTCAACTTAATCTATCAAGTGTATTTCTTACAATGTCTGAAATCGTCTTTCGATGTTTATTCATCACTGTCTAAAACTTAGCGGACCATAAGTTCAAACTCTCCAATACCTTTTAACTGTTTTTTTATAATTTGACACATCGTGAAACATAATTTAAATATTTAAACAAAAATGAATTTAAATATGAAGTTAATATTACTTTTGATTTAATCTGAATTACTAATTAATGTCTGCATTTCCCTTTGAATTTCTATGTTCATTAATATTATGAAATAACTAAATCCTTTAAATTAGGCTAATGTCCAAAATTTACCTTATGACCCTTTTTACGTTATTTTACTATTTTGATGTTTAAAAACCCTGAAACTCACATGTATTACAAAGATAGTCTTCTGCATGCTTTACACATCTTCCCCAGCGTTTTGAAAGCTTGAAGATGCTTTCAGTAAAGAATCTTTGAATTTGAGTCATCAACCAACAATCTTATACTTCTTGATTGTTCTCAGATAGATTCCCTCTCAGCGATTCTTTCAAGGGCACAAACAAACAAAATTATTGGAGTACAAATCTTGGCTGTAGGAAGGGTGCTTACGGGTTTCCAAATGCATTCCCCCTTCTGTTTCTGTCAATAATTTAGGAATGTGTCAGTTAGACTCTTCTGAAGCAAAGATACAATGTGATGATGACATGAACACCCTCTTGGATAATACCAACCTCTTATCAAAATTAACCGCCGGTCACCCTCTGTAAGTTTGTGAACTGCATGTACGGTATCATCTGTAAGACTTGACTTCGAACTACTATCATCATTTTAATTTTCCATACTTTAAATTTTTTGCCTAATCAAACATTGAGTCTGACACCGTGTAGCAGCCCCAATTGCATCTTCATCAAAATCTATACATCTTATGGTTTAATCATTTTCTTCATTAAAAACTTTACTATAATCCGTTGTACAATATACGATGGTACCTCTTCCTCACTCATGGCTGAACTGTGGAAGCAATGGAGAAACACTCCACTCATATCACATCACTCATCAATGCCTCTCTCTTTCGGTCCGCTTGGCAAATATCTTGTTATATTTGAATCAAACTCATTCATTTTGTTTTGGTGTCTATGTTCAATATCATACATGTAACTGTCTAATTATTTATAATAAATATAAAACTACACACCTATTGATATATTCTTATCTGAAAGTATAAATTCGATCAACTCGTCTTTTTAAAGGTCTATTCTAAGTTATCAATAGAGTGAGAAAACAGTGGTTTGCAAAATATGTCTTCTTCCAAAAATGTATAAAATACTGTTTATTCTTCTAACTTTGAAAATATTAAGGTGAGTTTATTATTTAACATCTGATTATCCAGAAAAAAATATGTTTTGTTTTTGGTTTGTATTAAAATTATTAATAATGTGCTTATTTTATTATTCATCATAGACACCAAAACTAAATGTCTATTGACATATTCTCACATGTATAGTCAGGCTATTAAACAATAAACATTCCTTAATATTTTAAGAATTGCAGAAAAAACATTATTTCAGAGATTTTTGTAAGAACATGTGTTTTGTTAATCAATTGTTTTACTTGCTGTAGATAGCTTAGATAAGGATCATTAAAATTTTGAGTTTCTTACATCTGTAGGTTGGATAAGAGCTGAGACATACAGCTGTTCTGATAATTTTATGCCATCCTGTATTTTCTGCCACAAAATAAAAAATTTAACGATTATAGAGTAGAACCCCTCTTAACCGGTCTGGTTGGGACCGAAACCCTGGCCGGTTACCCGTTTGGCCGGTTTCCGTAAAAAGTAGATTTTTGTTAAAAAATAACCTACATATTTCATAAACAAGCAAGCAAATAAGATAATATTGCAACTCATTTTATTGTATGTACATACTTACATAAACAAACACCAGCAAATTAAACATATTAAACTTACATAAACTTTGAAAACTAAATTTACATATACTGCATCATTGTTTAAAAAATCAGTTACCGTATTTTTTTCTGTTCTTTAACTTTCAAAGATTTGTTTAAAGCCAAATCTCTCCATTTTCGTACGTTCATCACGTCTAATGCCGTTGAATCTTTTTGCTGCTCAACATATTACTCAATATGTTACAAATGCTAATATTTTGCTCCCACGAAATTCAGTAAAGGTTCCGACAAAGCTACAGACTAAGAAAAAGAAACAAAGGATGCCACTTTGTGAATTGATTCTTAGAAAAAATACAGTTGCCGCAGAAGCAAGAGGGGAATCAAACTCACGCTCCCCCTCTCCTGTTCTGCCTTCCACAACACCCAGTTTTATTTTCCGGGAAATGCCCGTCAAACAATCAATGTTTGAGACTTCGGAAAGTTACAGTAATATAATTTGTAAGAAAAAAAAACTCTGTTGTTCCATCGTATAGGCCGGTTAATCCAAGGACCGATTGATCTGAGGAAGGTTAAGAGGGGTTCTACTGTAATAGTATTAAATTAATAAACTATATCTGATGAATACACTCCGCTTATTTTGAATTTCCCTCCAAAAACTAATACAAAAATGTGCCCTCTACATACTGACATACTAATCTAAATGCATAACTAATCTAAATATGTATAACAATACTTACACGATCGTGTATAAACTGTTTAAGTTTATCTGAAGCTTTCATATTTTGAAAATCTTCAATTAAAAACGTATCACATAAACCACCGTTTTGATATAAAACTAATGGAATATCACTGGCATATTTATCTTTGGGGTGTAAACTAATGACAGGCCTATATTTTTCATCTTCTGAAGAATCTGAAGTAAGAAATAAGATCTTGTCTGAAAAATGATTGAAATGTTTACAACATTTTTTATGTTTCACAGTTTTTATTATAACTTTAGTACAAAATATACTGAATTTGTAAACTACTGTTTTGTAAGTTTTACTTATTGGCACAAATTGGGGAAATATATGATAGAAAAAGTTTGTTCTGAATATTTATTTTAAAATGTGGTTATGTATATAGTACTAATATTGAAAATAATAAGATAATGGAGGAATTAAAAAAAAAGTAATATCGAAAATAATAAAAGGATGGAGGAAAACATTGGTAAAATGGAGGAAAGATTGAGAAATGAAATAAAAGGCATTCATGAGGAAATAAAGGAAGAATTAACTAAAAAATTTGAAAACATTAGTAGGAAGATGGAAGAAAATAATAAAAGGATGGAGGAACAGGAAAAAGAAATAGAAATGATAGGAGAAAATTGTAAGGAGTTCAGTAAGGAAACAAAAATAAATATCAATAGTTTGAGTCAACGAGTAGATAAACAGGGTAAAATTCAGGGGAGAAATCAAAAAAGATTTAACGAATTACAAATAAATTTGAATAAAGCTAAAGTTAGAATGGTAAGAAGGATTGAAGATCTGGAAGAGAAAATGAAGAAAAAGATAACAAAAAATAATATACATCACTTGTGAGAATAATAATGAACAGCTGATACCAAAGTTCAATGGAAAATCTACTAACCCGACGGAATTCATGAAGAATTTAAAGAGATATTTAGAACTAACTAATGACAGGAGAAATAGAGAAGGAAGGGAAGAGATAGAACTAAAGGGAGTTTTGGACAGAGTATTAGAAGGATATGCTGCAAGGTGGTGGGAGAGTATTAGGGAAGAAATTCATGATCTTAATGAATTTAAGGCAAGATTTGAAGAAAGATATTGGGGTGATGGAATTCAGCAAGGAGTAAAAAGTAGAATAGAAGTGGAGAGATATAGGGTCGGGGTTACAATATCTAGAGTTGATTATTTTTTGGAACGAGTAATAATATTAAGAAATTTAACATCTAAATTAACAGAAGAAGAAATTATTTTAAAATGAGTAATCATTTTGGTAGGATAATTGAAGACATGATCAAAGGACAAGGAATTAAAACTGTAAGAGGAATGGAGAAGATACTGCGAACAGAGGACATAGAGGAGAATAATGAAAACAGAATTTATAAGGAAGAAAGAAGAATGGCATAAGGATAGGAGGAATAAAGAATAAGCACCTAGGCAAGAAAATAGGAATATAATACAAGATAGGAACGAACCGAGAGGAAACTATTTTAGACCAGATAATCGATACATTGGGGTTTACAGACCAAGACAAAATGATAATAACTACAATGCAGACAGACCTTGGCACAGCAATAAATATGGAAACCAATCCGGAAGAAATTTTGTATTTCAACAGAACAGAGGATCCGGAATAAATGGAATGGAAGACAGAAATTTAGTTAGGTCTAAACCAGTGAATCAGAGAGAAGGGGTTGTAAATAGGAATGAAAAATTGAGATGAATAGGGAAAACATAAATACACGGACACAACAAAATGTAAATACAATTAATATACACGAAGACAGAGGAGAAAGAGAATCAAACACGGTAAACTAAAGAGCACTGTAATATCTACTATAGGCCAGGAGAAACAGACAATAAAAGACAAAGATTTTACAGTGAAACCGAAATTATTAAATCGGAGTAAAGGGCCTATTACAAATACATCAGTTAATACAAACAATGGAATGACAGGAATTATGCTTATGGATAGAGAAATTTTATTGGAAGATCATGAAGACATAGAATTTAACAAAAGAAGAACTGGTTATATACAAAATAATCCAGAATTAATAGTAGAAATTGGTAATAAAAGAATAAATTGTTTGATGGATACAAGTAGCAACGCAACATGTATACAGGAAAACTGATTTAATGAGAATAGATTATACTTAGGAAGAATAGAAGAATTACCACTAACTGGAAATAGCATTATAACAGAAACTTTAATTTTCTTTAAGAGCAATCATAATTTATTTGAAATTAATCAGCACTACCACAAATACCCTTTGCGTCAAAAACTTTTCAATATCCTGTCCATAAACTTAAATTTTTTGAACTCGGAATTTATTACTCTGGTATAAAGTTGTTTAATACACTTCCAGAAAATATTAAACACTTAGATTCTATCCACAGTTTCAATAGTTCACTCAGGTGCTACCTCCTAGAAAATGTGTTCTATTCTGTGGAAGAATATCTTTCCACAGGTACCTGAGCCCAGTCTGCAGGTGTCAGGAAGGGCTTATTTGTTTTTAAAATATTATAATCAATAATTATATATATATAAACTGTATTAACTGTGGTTTTTGATTTTTTGTTTTTTTAATCAAATTTATGTGTGATTTTGTGTATATTATTATGTATGTTTTATTATTTTGTACTTTTATTTTTATAAAGTAAGTTATGACATGTCACATATTCCAATGGAATAAATCACAGAAAAAGTGATGAAAAGAATAAATAAATAAAAAATAAATAAACGAGAAGACGAAGTAAAAGGATAGGAAAGATAGTTATGTTAAGAGCGAAATTCGGAAAAATAATATATGATTTACAATGTTTGGTAGTACCAGAGTTAATAAAGGAGATTGTGATTGGAACAGATGTTATGTTTGATTTTGAGAGAAAGGAGGTTAATATGAATTATGATAATGTAAGTGAAGTATTAAAATTTGAAGAGTATCTAACTGAATGTATTGGATGTGAATTAATTAGAAAAGAATATTTAACAAATGGAGAAGAGATAGGATATTGTGGAGGACAGGATAAATATATATATGTGATGAAAAATATTATTCGAAGAATGATACAGAAGCCTTAACAGAAGATGAAATATGGGAAGAAAATAATGAAATTGAATTACAGTAGAGTCCCGGTAATTCGAGTATCGATAATCCGAGGTTCCGTGTAATTCGAGCCACAAATAGCATTGAATGTGACCATGCATTGTAACACATTCTTGCTGCTTGAAAGATACCAATCTTTAAATTTTTGTTTTACAATGAATCTGTCAAGAGCATTTGTACAAAAAGTCGCCGGTATAAATGCTTAACGTTTTTTTATAATGCCCTGATCCATTGGCTGTACAACTAAAGTCATGTTCCAGGGGGAAAAAATAACCGTAACGTTGTTCATATAAGTGGGATAGCGTTATGCGAAGTACAAGTGTCAATAAACAATATGATTGTTCTGTTCTGTTTACAAAAGGTTTTGTCGAGATTTAACAACAGACAGAGATTGGGCAGAGCATCAATGACAAACTACACACCCGGTTTAGTGTCGAGCGATCTTGTAAGAGAGGGTCCGGGAAAAGTTTGTTTCGATGTTATTTTTGTATATACAGTAGAACTTGGATAATTCGAATGACTTTGATTCGAAATTCCAAGTTTCGGTTCGGTCCCCTGAACTTTATATGATATCAATGTAAAAACATTATGGATACCGTAATTCGAAATCAACTTCTTTAATTCGAAGTTTTTTTTTTAACACTAAAAATAAAATCTTGTGCTGTGAAAGGGATCGCTGGATAAATAGGTCACTGTCTGGTATAAAAGGGGCTAGACTTACGTGTTTGTACACGTATTGTAATTCTAGATGGTAGAAAAGGGGCAGGACTTACATGTTTTTACACGTATTGTAATTCTAGACGCGGTATCGGTTTCCAAGACTTTGCCTTCCGAGAATTCTCTGAATGTGTTTATATTTGTACATACGCTCAACCTGATATGACTCATAGTGAGGGATTCACAGCTTTGGATGCAGCGCTACGTTACGCTGAACAACAACCCGAAGCTACTGTAGCCGATACCGTATTACTCTGTCATTAGCGTGACGTCGCACCTCGTAAACGTTGCAGTGTAGTTAAACAAAAAACTATTTATGATTTCTTTAATAAGTAGATTAGATTAGATTATATTGGGGTGGATTCCAAATAAGTAAGATTAATAAGTAGGTTTCTATTTTTTACTGCGTATAAAATTACTTTTTTACCTCAGTGTTCAATACAAAATAGTGTATATTTAATAAAACTTTAATTTTTTCGGAGATATGAGGACTATAAATAGTAGATTTATCTTAACCTCTACATATTCCGTGTAATTCGAGTTTTTCACAATCCGAGGTACTCTCGGTCCCATTCAACTCCAAATATCGGGACTCTACTGTACTATCAGATTTAGAAAAACTACAATTAAATAATTTATTGAACGAATACGAAGAAATATTCTCAAAAAGACCAGGAAAATGTAATGCTTATAAACATAAGATTGAGATTTTTCAAAATAGGCCATTTTTCAAAAGAATTATCCTATTCCAAATAAACATCCAAGTACAAGAAGAAATAAACAGTATGTTAGAAAAAGGAATATTTTATATATCAAGTATAAAAAGATACTACAGGAAAGAAAATCAAAATAATTGAAGGGGAAGTATAGTATTGAAATAAAATAATAATGGGAGATTGCAATAGGAATTTATAAAATAAAATAAAACAATATATTTAGTTGCTTATTTTCAAAATAAATTACATTGTATATAGATAAATAAGTTACTACTTGTAACACTAACAGCCATGTAACAGAGAAACTACACTATAAGAAATAAATCAGCAGTTTCCCATAGTGTCTAAAAGCACAGAGGTTTGGTCTAAATAAATAAAATGACGCAATACATATATAATAATAACCATTTATAATTTTTATATATATATATAAATTTCTTAATGACGCAAAATAATTACAGTAGAATCATTTTTAATAAATAAAAATAAAAAGCAGACTATAAAAGTAGGTAATATAAAAGCAGACTCAAAAGATATATTAATGTATGAACATATATAACGTGTATGAATTATATAAACAGTTGTTGACAGTCGAAAATAAGTGCGTATTGTAAAGCGAGCGGTTGAGAAGGACAAATAAGTGATTGCACAATGAACAATTAAAGAACAGTTAAAGTTAAAAAACAAGCACATATAAAATAATAATAAATACATGTATAACAAGACACAACATCAGTATACATCGAGATACGGAAGGCCTAGCACAGAATGGCGTACGTGAGGATTTGCAGGTAGTGCGCTGAAGGAGAGTCGCGTCGCACTACGTTCCAAAGAGAAGAGAAGAGAGGAAAGAGAACTAACAAGATGGCGTAACAGTCAGTGTATATTGTTAAAGGCCGGTGATGAGAAATTCGTTCAAAATGTAGTTTTTTTCTTAAGATGGCGACGAGTGTTGTCGTAAAGTGAAGAAAAGATACTTTGGAGTTGGTGTAAGCTTGAAAATAAAAATCGATGGTGTGAATTAAATGATATTTTGATTTATAACTTGACCATGTGCTTTGACGAAAAAACGCGCGATATGCTTCGAGATACTTTGTGTAAATTGTGTTAACAACGAAAAATCCTAGGTAAAAAACAGTGCAACGAGTAACGCAGTAAGTAATAATGGCCATAGGACATATTTTTTAGTCTGCAGATATGAAAATTTTAATTGTTCTAAAAAAGTAACTTCTTTTGATTTCTATTGCGTCATATCTTGAGATAGGGCTGACAAAACTTTGTGTAATTGTAAATAGTTAATTTTTTTGTTTGCTTAATTGTTCTATAATGTTGATATCTTATGTTGTAACTATTCATTTTACTTTCTCACTATACTATAGTATAGAGAAAGTATAGTGATCGTAAAAAAAATCGATGTTGAGATTTTTGTGGAAATATCCGTTTTGGGACCCCCTGAGTCCAAAAAAGTGGTTTTTACAAAATGTCTGTCTGTATGTCTGTGTGTCTGTATGTATAAAAAGCTAGAGAGAAAACTATTCGATCGATTTCAAAAACCCCATATACAAAAACCCGCATCTTTCTAAAAATTCTCGTTTAGCTAATAATAATAATAATAACTGATTTTTGGGGGGTTTTTTGGCCATAAAGGGGGTTGTTTTTCAAAATTTTTCAAAACCTTTTTACGTGTATCTATAAAGACCTAATTGACGTGTTTGGTGCAAATTTGTTCGAAATCGATCGAATAGTTTTCTCTCTAGCTAATAATAATAATATTTATTAGTTATTCGCCTACTTTAATAAAAGTATACAAAGCTAGAGATAAAACTATTCGATCGATTTCAACCAAATTTGCACCAGACATGTCCAGTACGCCTGTATAGATGCACGAAAAAGAGTTTTGAACAATTTTGAAAAACAAACCCCTTTTTGGCCAAAAAACCCCCAAAAAATCTGTTATTATTTTTTTATAAAAAAACGGCTCTAACGATTTT
This sequence comes from Philaenus spumarius, assembly GCA_018207615.1. Lineage (NCBI taxonomy): Eukaryota > Metazoa > Arthropoda > Insecta > Hemiptera > Aphrophoridae > Philaenus > Philaenus spumarius. The sequence continues at coordinate 118,732 of JAGFPH010003907.1, read as the reverse complement.
GATGAAATTTGGCTTATTTGTAGCCTTTAATGTGCCCTACCATATACAGAAACCCGTATCTTTCTAAAAATTCTCGTTTAGCTAATAATAATAATAATAACTGTTTTTTGGGGGTTTTTTGGCAATAAAGCGGGTTGTTTTAAAAAAAATTTCAAAACCATTTTACGTGCATCTATGAAGACCTAATTGACGTGTTTGGTGCAAATTTTTTCGAAATCGATCGAATAGTTTTCTCTCTAGATAATAATAATAATATTTATTAGTTAATCTCCAACTTTAATAAAAAAACTCTCCTACACCACCCTACAAGTCACAGTGAATCTGTTTAGTAATTTAAATGTATTTGTGAGAAAGTATGTGCCAGTTCCTGGTACCGTTTATTCTAAATATGTTTGAGTAAACAAAAGTTGTCTTGCTACAATGTCTTGAATTTCTTTATTCAGCCACGAACATCCAACTAGCTTGTACTTTAACAGCCAGGTTTCCACCCCTGAGGAAATTAAATTAATTAATAAATATTTTTACAGTGATTGATAATTATGAATAGATATATGCTAATAGAGCATGAATGAGGTTATATGTGGATTATTACAAATACTATGATTATTATTATTTTTTTTAATTATTATTATGGGAGTTAAGTGAAGGTGATTTTAAGGTTTTGAAAGTAAGGTGAATTAAAGTAAGGTGGAGCATAAGGTATAATTCTACGTTGAAGTTAGGTGAGATATGATATGGAGAGTTTAGGTAAATGGTGATTTTTATTATTGAAGTAAGGCAATAGGCCTAAGAGGTGTTTTAATGATTTAAGGTATTTTATGAGCGACGACTTCTGGTGTTAAGGTGACTAAATAAAAGAGTGAAGGAGAGGTGTTAATGATTGTTGAATAATCCACATATAGCATTTTATTTTTGATTTTAATATTTTTTTTATTATTTTTGAAAATTTTACCGAACCACACATTTTTTTTATAGGTACACATTATACATAGAAATGTTTTTATTTCTTGTAACCATAACTTACATACTTGATAAATTATGTATATAGATTTAATAAATTGAATGAAATGTTTATTATGTTATAGTAATGCCAAGAATTTGGAGATTTAATTACCTAGGGCCTATATTAAAATAAGTAATGATTAATGTTACATTGTTATGTTAATTTGAATGATTTGCATGTCACATGTTCATGTTTGAAATATATTTAATTATATGAACCATATTATTTATGAATAAATACAGTGATGTAAATTTTATTCACATATCTAGATAATGTTCACAAAATTTAGGAGGGCAATAAAATTGTAACAAAGCCAATTTGGTATGTATAATAATTATTAGGCTTATAATATAAGAAGGATATAATATAAAAGGAAGTGCTTGTAGAATAGTATAGTAGGTACTACTGAATAATAAAAATGGATCAGCTGATAGGTATGTAAAAGAAGAAAAAATGGTTAGATAATATAAAAAGAGATGGAAGGGTTTTTGTTAAAAGAAAAAATAAAGAAAGGTGGAAAAGAAAAGAAAATGTAACTTGGTATAGCTACTGTAAATTGTATTTTATAGAAAAGAAATTATTAGAAACATAATAATGACATTACAATGAATTGAAGGAGGAATGAGTATACATAATTGAAGACTAATATGGCTGGTTACATAATTTGAACTAAGCCTAGAATAAGAAAAAATATAAGGTAGTAAAGTGTTATATTTTGTGAGTAATTTATAATCTAAATTTAAATAAAATAAACTTATTTTGATAGAATGAATTCAAATATTAACATATTAGATTTAGTATATGTGACAAAATTATATTATAAGTATAAGTTATTTTTTTTGATTTAAACTTCTATTTAGGTTAGGCCTAGGCCTATAAAGCAATTGTAAATAAAGTATTGAGCCTAGAACCAGTAACCCGAGAAAAAAGAACTTGTGTGTATTATGTAAATATAAATATGTGAACAATAAATAATTTATAACCCATAACGATTTAATTATTTATAAATAAATTTTGAATAATTACAATAAAATCATTGATAAAACAACAATATCAATATAACCTCCTTGTCAGATTCACTCTTCTGTTCCTATAATCCATAATTATACTTATTACATTCTTTAATTATTATAAAATATTTCATTCCATTTTTCTAAAAGTTTTGTTTACGTTTAGCTTCAGTAAAATTATTTCAAATTTACTGCCATCTATCTAAAATAATTCACAAAACTTTGTAATTATTCAAAAAATTGAAATAGGAACAAAAACCACAAACTAGGAAAACGGACTCTACAGACAGCAAAAGAAAAAACAACAAAAAGTTATTTATAAAATATATATCACTAAACAACTATCATAACGTAAAAATTAAAACTTACTCATAAATTTCACAAGAACCAACAATAAATTTTTACAAATGTTACAACTGTTTTACAACTACTAGTCTGATGATGCTTAACCCTAGAACTGGCATCATTAAAGCTAAAATTTAAAAGCCCGTTTATAGCGTTTTGTAAGCATATTTTTAAAAATTCGCCAAAAATAGTAAACGAACCCCAATCCAAAAGTGTTCAATAGCTTTTTTGTAGAAGAAACTTCAAAGAATTCAAATATGCTACTAAAAATTAGTTTCTTTCGAAATTGTAAAAGTTATTAGCTCAAGAAACAAAAAATGTTTAGTAACGAAAGGAAAAAGTTCAACTTTAGGCCTACATAACAAGTAGTAAACATTTTTTGTATTTTTTTCGTAAGCGTAAAAAAGTTTCGTAATTTAAATCTAAATAAAACTGTATAAAAACATTTATCAATTTCAAATTTCTTATTTTGAAAAACAGTTTTTATGTTCCAAATATACCACGCTAACAAAACTGGGCCTAGATTGAAACTTAATTTACTAATATATGCTTTGCCCAAAAAAGAAATATTATTATAACAAAGTGTGTAGAGGATAAATCAAAGAAAAGAACGGTATACTTGTCTTTCCTTAGTTCACAAAAGTGTTTGAGTTATCTTTATTTGAATAACAAAATGACATCAAACTAATGAAACGTCGCCGGTTGATATACTACTTGCAGAGAGGGTCATTTGAACACCGTGGGAGCGACAAATGCCGGCCGGTCTCGCCACACTGTCCTAATTATGTACTTCCACTGCTGTATAGACAAGCAAAAAAAAACTGGTTATTTCTAGTTAACTTCCCACCGTTAAAGAGATCGAACGATTCTCTACAAAATGGTATCAAGAAATCTGTAAAAACATATGGAATTGTAGGCGTCATCTCTGTTGACAAATGGACTGTTTCATTGGTTGAAAAACTGTCCAATCGCAAGGGTTTACAGACATCTTTTGAATTAATCCTGTAAAATAGTGACATATGATTGGAAGGCACCATTAGAAAGATAATGGTGCCATTTGATGAATCCAATGGTCGCTTTATAATCTCGATAGAAATACTTCTTTAGATGGTGTTGCCTGTTGAAGAAGTGGGAAATAACAGTACAATTGTATGCAGATTTGCGTGGGGAAAAAGCTGTAGTCCGATATGCATATTTTAAAACGATGATTACGTATGTTGTTTTACGAAAAAGTTGTAAATACAAAAATTAAAGTTTAATTCATTTCCTTTCCAATGGTGCCCGTTTTATTACGATTGGGTGATTGTAAGTGGATTAAATTATCGATTATCAGGGTGTCTACCAAAAGTGATTTTTGAAATTCCTGGTTATTTCCAGGTTTTTTCCAGGTTTCTCAATGATTTTCCTGGTTATCCTTATATGCATATTACACCCCATTCGGTGCTCAACTAATATTAAATATTAATATATTTAATATTAAAGTGGTCAACTGAGAGTAAGTAAAATAAGTACTCTCATTTCAACAAAATAACAAATTCCTCAACCAAAACTTGTTTCATGAAAGTTAGAAAAGACAAAGATCATAAGGTTTGGATTCACATGTTTCTATTAAAATATATTATTTTTAAGATAAGTGAACAATTTTATGACATACCTATGTATACTTCTTGAAAACTCTTGCACTGTGCATTTTATTTCAGATTGATAATTCCAACTTTTTTTGTTTTCCTAAACAAGTTTGTACTGACCTTCATTACTTGATGGTTGTTAAATAGAC
>JAGFPH010003907.1:93309-113320 GCA_018207615.1 Philaenus spumarius | reverse complement strand
TTGAAATATTATTTAAAATACAATGACAAAATGTCCGCAAAAGAATACGACGTCCGAATATTATTAATGCTCATTTTTTAAAACGTCAGCATTAAAACGCAATTTAATATACAACAGCGTATGTCCGCGAAAAAATCGATGCCTGAATACAATTTATGAAAATTGTATGTACTACCATTGTTGAAATATTCTTTAAAATACAATGGCAAATGTCCGCAAAAGAATACGACGTCCGAATATTATTCGCTAATTTTATAAAACGCAATACACAACAGCGTACATTCGCGAAAACTCCTACTTCTGAGAGCAATAATAAGTTCTTGTTTCTATAAAATACCGGCGTTAAAACTTACTTTAAATTAAAATGGCTAAGGTCCGCGAAAAGGTTATTTAGATGACACTTGTAAAATCGGAAAAGGTGGAATTAAATATCGCTATTTGCGGGAACGAATAACAAGTAAAACAAAAGCACTTCGTCGGGATTCCTACAAAAAACATAAATAATGGGTAACGTAAATCCCGAAAATGTACAAAGTGTTTTACCCGAACTAAAAACAAATATAATTATTATACTTTTGTTACAGATCTATAAGATTTGTAACTTTTCTTCACAGTATTCATCCTAATTCTATAAATAGACACGATAAGAAAAGAATCCATAAGTGGTTGACCTTGAGCCTACTTTACCTTTCTGTGTACAAAAAACCAAGCATACGCATGAATGCGTTTACTAACGAAACAATTGCCTAAACATTTTACTAGGGAAAATGTACTCTCTAAGTACATCAAAGTAAGAGAGTTTTACATTTTTTCCCACTGATATTTTATTGTTAAATGATTAATTGGGATTAAGTTTAAATACAGAGAATGTGATTGCAAATACTGGAGATTACATTCAAAATACGGAGAACTGGTTAGTCTGACAATGATATGAACTGAACTGATTATCTCTCGAAATCAGTATCGAGTTTCGGCTATAGATTCTTGTTACCGATATCAAATACAAAGTATCGGTGGTATCGTGAATCGGCCCATCCCTAATTTAAATTTTACAATGTTTAAAATAGATTATGCACGTAAATTTATATGGTTTAATAATTCAGTACACATCGAATGTTTTGTTTGTGTTTGGAATCGAGGTACTGTTATTGGAATCGACTTTTGCGATCGATTTTCGATACCGATTACCGCACTAAGAATCAATGGAATCGATTTTAGGGAATCGGTGCTTGCTCATGCCAAATTCCCGCGATCGCGTTTACAAAACGAAAATAACTCAAGTAAGGGAATAAAATTCCCGGTTACACATCAAAATCACGGCTTTCTCCCGGAATTTTCAAGGTTAATTCATATTCCCGGCTATTTCCCGGTTTTCCTGGTTTTCCCGGTTGGTAGACACCCTGATTATGCAAATATATGCAAATTCTCGCAAAGGTTCGAGCGGGTTGCATTTGCGCCCAAGAGACTGCAGTCTACCACTTTGAGGGTTAATGGCAAAACTGTACAAATGTATTGTTGCTTTTTGTTAAATTTACGAGTAAGTTTTAATTTATACTTTATTATGGAATTTCACCAAATACTAATCTACAAACATATGCAATACAGAACAGCAACAACAACCTTCATTTCATACAACTTATATATGTTGAATTTATTCACATGTAATACAACTTTTAAGTCTGAATATATAGCCAATAAGACAAGAATTACAGTAACCTAATCTGGGGACTTGAACCAGAGATTTCCGGCTCCATGGGCCAGTGCTCAACCCTTCAGCGCCAACTGCTAAATGTAAATTAGATAACTGACCATATCTGTTGATTGTATATAGTATAAATTGGATTGGTGCTATGACCTCAGAATAAAGAATAGTTCCTAATAACGAACTTTGCGTCTGGGTAAATGAATATTGTTAAATGGAAGTTCAACTGTATTAAGGTAATTCTTATTTACTTACTTTTCAAATCCATAAAATGTAATTCACAGAAATCTGTAAACTGTCTAACAGATGTTTCATCCCCAGGTTTATGAAACAATATTACCATTGGAAGGTGTTCCTTTACAAAATCCCAATGATTGTTATGATTAATGGGTGTCCTTCTTACAAGAGGGACATAATTTCCACACATCCACTTATAGACTTCATCAAAATTAAGTAAAGACCCTGAGAAAGTTTCATCTTCGACATTGGACAAAGTGACATCAGGTCGGAGCACTACAATTGGTTGTCCAGGAGGATGCATTTTCGCTACGACTTCCCTAAAAACAAATTATTTATTTGTATTTCCTCTAGATCTGGAAACTGCAGAGTATTTTTAGAACAGAGGTTCAAAATTTCAAACAATAATAAACCTTAATTATTTCAAAATAAATCGGAGAAAGCCGAGTTTAACTTACTCACTAAATTTTGTAAAGTAATTTTATGTATAACTGAAAATTATAATAAGAATATACATAGCACATTGTTCTGTTTGTTGTTCTCTCTTTTTACCTCATATGAAAATGTTATTTAATTTACATGAAATTTGTTGATGAACGCATCAACGTGTCATATACTGAAATAACCAATGACAGGGAAGTTAGCTGATGGCTCGCAAACACAGACTACAAAGTACAGTACTATCATGAAAGAAAACACTTTTCTGCAATCATTTAGATTTGCTTAAGTTTTTCTTATAGTTGAGCATCTCTATCGTCACTGATTTTTTATAAACTTTAACTCCAGTGCTTCGGGAGGCTGTGTTTTCAAGTAACATTTTTGCGAATATATTTTTGAAGAAAGTAGTCTATCACAAAATTCTAGTAAATAGTTTTGATATTCTTGAAAAAACCCCATCCAAACGGTTTCATGCCAGTATTATTGCCAGGTTAAATCATCACTTCCATACCATCTTCCTTAAAGGTTTTTTTAATATTTAGCAACACAATTCAAGTTGAGATCATAATCACTAATAGATTGGATAAGCATCCTTAATTTGATACTTTAGGATGATTGTGCGAACAATATCTATCAAGGAAGTCATCTGTCATAGTTTTTCTCTGTTAGATGGACTTGTATATCATTGCTTATTGTTACCACAATCTCGGCCCAAATTGAATGTTATTTCTCGTTTTATGTTTGATTCTTATATAATAATATAAGATAGAATATTAATTTAGAATAAAATTTGTTTCATTTCAAACTATACAAATTTTAAAACTATTTTGAACGCCTATACAGTACACTATAAGTTTTAAAAACATGAGATACAAACAATTATGATATATTTATTTTTGGAGTTTTCAAAATACACAATATACATACCCAAAGCCAGCCCTAAACTGGCAGTAGTGTTTGAAATTTGAAGCTGCTCGTCTAAAAGTATCATATTCAGGATCATTTTTACTATCAAAGTAGCCTATGTACATCCTCTTTTCTGGCTGAAATAAACACAGTTATTAAACATTGCGTGATCATATTAATTCTGATTAAATTTAAATAATTAAAGTATTTGAGTAGGCCTAATATTAATTTTTTAACATTGCCATCAACAGCAATGGAAAATAAACTTTATAAAAAACATATGTATTTTTAGTTTTCTGCAAGGTAATAGAAGATTATAGTTTTGTCATCTGTGTCCAGTAGTCGCAGCCTCATACTCCTACACTTTTCCTTTGGTCTTGATAAACTTCCTCTACTTTATTTATAACTAAATTTACCTGCTATGTGACTTCGTTCTGTGTTTGCGCCGGACACATTTCAAAACATATGTTTCATCATCACATTTGTTTAAAACATTAAAATGTCACATCACATACAACATAAAAACATGTAACTCACACGTCATAAACAAAGGTAGAACAATGTCACACGACAGATAACAGGTAAATTTAGTTGTTTTCTTATCTATTTGTGACTTGGGTACTCATACAATGAGTTTAAAAAAATACTTTATTGAGTTTGGTCGGGTTTAACAGATCCTTTTAATTCAATTGAAAACATACCATTTAAAAACTTCTTAATAACATCTGAAAAATAGCACTTAGAACTGTTACCTTAAAATAATAAGTTTACAAAACAAACCAGATTCAACTTTAAATTTCATCTAATGTTTACATAGTTTGTTAAGGGTAAAACCAGGGTGAAACAGTCCCATAAAGCCTTCAAACATATGTCATATGTTCTTCATACGTCTTATTTTTGATGAAATTTTGAATATGATCTTTTTTAATTTACAGGAAATCGTTCATGAACATCTAAATTATAACTCGTCCGTGACAAAAATGGTAAATAATTATCAACTTTTATTAAAGATGTTTGCTTATAAGCAGGAAGAAGAACATGATTTTTAGCCAAGTCCTTTGAAAACAGTAAAACATGCATTTTATTGAGTAGTATTCATAGGCGGCTACAGGAGAGAGCTTGGGGGGGGGGGGCAAAGCCTCCCCCCCCATTTTCTTCATAACGTACAAATTGGAACTAGAAACATAGCAAGAAAGTCTGGAGGAGGAGAGGGGTCCAGGAAAATTTGAAATTAAGTATTAAAAAACGTTTTTAATTCAATTTTTAACATACAAATTTATTACAAAATCAAATAATTTGCTATTGTTATGCCTACTTTCCCCAAATTTAGGGAGATTAAAAATATATATATTTAAGGTTAGTAGGAAATGTTGTTTATTTGTTGATAAATTTAAATTATAAATCATACAAAACGAGTGTTTTAGTAATAGCAAATAAATGTAAAAACACCACAAAATGTAAGCTGAGAAGTATTTATATATTGTCGAAAGCAGTATCGTAAGTTAATTTTAAAGTTTTTTTATAAAATTAGGAGCAATCATCATCTCACCAGAAAAACTGTAAGTTTCGGTTTACTTTTAACTCACCTTTAATGTACCTACAACAGTTTAAACTGCACGTTGATTAATTATTAGGTAACGTAAAACAGATTTTTTAATGTTTGTTTACCATTCAGACAAATGTTTCTTTAATCTTTATGTCACACATTATAAAACGTAATTATTTAAGATATCAATATTATTATGTTGGTACAGGAGAAATGTTAATTGGAAATAAACAACATTATTAACAATAATTATTATAGGCCCGATATAATTTGTTCTAACAAAATTAACCTAAAAATCAGTTTAGAAATTAATTCTAGTTTAAATCAACTGTTGTGGTAATCCATTGATCAACACCAAAAATCTTTCACCAGATGAAGTATTTTAAATTGAAAAATTACCTTTTTATAAAATTAATTACTGTATACTTTTGCTTTTTAATTATTTAAATATTTCTATACATTTCCCTAAACACAGAGGTTTGCGAATCATAATAACAAAAGTATTCGATGTTTTCTAATAGATCCATTGTAATACATGAATGTACAAGTTGTGATGTAGAACATCGATATTTTGTTTCATGTTCAAGTGGACATCCCTAGTCAGCATCTGTACAATACAGACAGGAAAATAGCTGATCTCGGTTTGGTTCCTTCGGTCCATGGCACCGTAAATCTTCGTATATTTTTAGCAATCGACAACAGCAAATATATTTGAAAACTAACAAAGGTTCCCGCCGAAACAAAGCCAAAGAGTAACAAATAATATAAGTTAGAGTGTACAGGGAGAGAGGAATAGCTTTGGCAATTGTTGCATGACGATAAAGTTGCAAACATAAATACATTTTCGTTCCAAAAATACGATTTCAACACAAAATTTGCGTTATATAATGGATTACTCTGGAAAAATTCAAAACAGAGGAGAGTATATTTTTCCCCTGAGCTATATTTTTACCTTCAAAATCCGGTGATATGGCAACCCTAACGTAACGTAACATGGTACGCGCAGAATAATATCCCGCTAATATCGATAAGCCCCCCCAAAAAATTTAGTCTAGAGTCGCCTATGGTGGTATTGCTCACACCTGGAGGGCTATGGTCCTGATGTCAAACCATTTTCAAGATATTTTAAATTTAAGAAAATTATCCGTTTTTACAAAATTTGCAGCTTTATGGTAACATGACCACTTTTAATAGACTTTAGTAACCTTGATCAAGTTGGCTGAGTATAAATTATCAAAAAGCTTTACAATTTAATTATTTACAAGATAGTGACAATCTTTCTTTTTTCTTAAGTTTCACACAAACTTCATTTCTTTAATTGGAAAACAAACTATGAAATACTACATTGGTGCATGATTGACCAATAGATGTAACAAATTAATAATATAAAAATGGAATCAAACAAAATCGTAAGAAAATAAATCATTGTCCCAATGACAGAAACAAGATTTTAGTCATTAAAAACAAGTAAACTATTGAGAACTAGAAATTTAATGTAGGCTATAATAACTTAAATTTAAATAAAATAAAACTCTACATGCACATTCATAATTAATTATGAATAGATTGTTCAAATCATCTATGTTAAGACATTCATCATATGACAGCCACATGGTTGTAAAAAGCTTAACCATAATGCTCAACAAAAATAAATCAACTTACATCAAGTGTACCAAGATCATTAATGTCTTTAAATTCTTTAACTACGTCCTCCAGCTCTTTTCTAACATATTCAACAAATGCATCTACCGATTTGTCACCATAATAATCTCGTTTCTCTCGTAGACCATTACGTATAAGCATGAATTTTGGACGATCAAGAGTAGACCAAAACCTTAATTCAAGTGAATCTGTAAGAAAAAATACTTTTAAATTTAAGTAAGAAATCTATAAGTTCATAAAACATAAATTGTTAAAAGTTCATACATTTCTGTAGGCTATAATATAATCCATTAGTAGCTTAACAGATATCAAAGTTAACCAAGTAATTTTTCTTTACCTTCTTTTGTATGTCAATCTAATCCTTTTTTTTTTTTTTCTCCTACGACCGCGGTTTCGGGCATTCGCCCATCTTCAGGTACTTATTTACAATGACACGATCACAATAACACTAACTCATAACTAAACACAAAAATCTTACTCCGTATTGGAGATCGTTAAAAGTTTAAATATTTTTCTTTATAGCGATGCTCACGTTAGGTCGGTCACTACGCTACTGAAGCCAGTCCTTGCGTCCTTGTTATTATCATGCTTTGCCGTTAGACATTGATCCGTACTTTCTGTGCCCATAATAGTGTCAAATATCAAGTTAGATTGAAATGATAGTTGATCATTTAGCAGACGGTGTGCTTTATTTTTTTCTGGCTTTGTATATCTCGTATTCTTCCAAAGCATTCATAATACGCCCCTTCTTACACACGTGTAAAATGTTCATATTAGTTTTAAAATCCGTGTATGTGTGTGCGTTACTGATAAGATGTTCTGAGTAACTCGACTTTGTGGGATTTAAATGTCTGGATGGTAGGTGTTTTTTAAACCTTTTTAAGAAAGGGCATCCAGTTTGGCCTATGTAATGACTAGGACAATCGTTGCAGGTTACTTTATAGATCCCTGTTTTTTTTTTCTTTGCCTAATTTATGAGAATTTTTGGTTCTTATAATTTTCTCGAGGTTGTTGGTGGTTTTGTATATAACAGTGATGTTGTTTTTTGCCATTACTTTTTTGAGTGTGTAGTTTAATTTGTTTCCAAATTCTCATGCTATGTATTTTTGCTTAGGCTTGGGATTTATCGTGCTAGTATCCGACTTCTTGCTCAATATTTTTCATCTCGAGTAGAGGGGATGTTTTATACAAATTGGTTAACCGTCACAATTTTATTATTTGGAAACCAAAGCAACCAAATCAAGTACTAGTACTGTACATGAATAAACTAGTTGGGACATTTTCCATCAAACGTGTGTAAAGAAAATAATACACCTTTATTTTATACTGTACATACAGTGTTTAGTAACCCAGGTGCCATTTATGGATTTGATGTTGAAGAGATGTTGCATAACAGTCTGCTGTTACAGTAGTTTGATTACAAAGTGATGACAAATTTTATATTTTATATAGCTACGTGATTGACTGAAAATAGGCATTAGATTCCTTTTTTTTATTAGGCATTGCTTTTTTACATTTGGGAATTACGGACTGAAGATATCCATTGACAGAAGTTATCTCTAATGCAATTTAGTTGCCGGTTTTAGGCTTTCTTTATCAGAGCATATATTATTAGATTTGTCAGAATTCCGATGGTTAGACAAAAAGTGTAGGTACCAATATTGGTGATTTTTCTTCTTCTTCTGCAAACCGACATCTTAAGGACAATATATAGTTTACCTTATACAGTAGTCCGAGCAATTCTTGATATTTTTGTAGTTACACTACAGCGCTGTTTCGCCGTTCACAGCCGGCTTCGTCAGGTGTAGGACTCAACACTTAAATAAAACAATACACAATAACACTGAACACAGTATTGCTCGGACTACTGTATAAGGTAAACTATATATTGTATATATATCAGCAATTTGTAAAAAGCGAATAAACTTTATAAACCTTCACGGTATTATAAAGAACATAATATCTTAAGGACATCTCTAACTCTTTGAACACATACGTATAAAAATGGAAGCGTACTGACTGTTTACTTTGTTTTCCACGGTTAGAGAGTGTTAAATTCATTATTGTATTTGTAGCCATATCCGATTGCTATTATATATAATATTATTATTTAGTGCTTGCCTTAGCAATCCTTTTATAAGTTTTATCTCTCGTTTACAGCTGTTTCGCCTTTTCATTTTCAGGCATCATCAGAACGATTTCAAAAACGTTTCTCAGAATTACACTTATTAACAGAGATTAATTTGGTTAACTAAATTACAAGTGAAAAAACATGGACCAAGACCGGGATTTGAACCCAGGACCTTTGCCCAGGGTTCAAATCCCGGTCTTGGTCCATGTTTTTTCACTTGTAATTTAGTTAATTTAACCCTTGCTGAGGAAGCGTGTAAGCAGGTAATTTATTACAAATTAAAAATATTAATTTGGTGTTTAAACGAAAAATAAATAAACACAATAAATAAAAACACAAAACGACACTTGACAAAACATATGCGAGACTTGTTAAATTTATTAATGTGACTGTCATCAAATCTCTCATAACACAACTGTTGACGATTGACCGCGGCAATGCTAACATGCACCATCGCCGTAATATTTTTATACAGTAGTTCCGTGTTTTGTGATTTTTTAATGTACATAAACAATATTTTATTCCAATGTGCAGTGCGATGTTTTATGTTGTAGTTTGTGTGTATGTATGTATGTGTTCGTACTTTTTATTTTCGTTTGACGTACTCACATGTGAGTTATTTCAACACCTGAAGATGAGAACCTGTTCTCGAAATGCGTAGTGTAAACTACAAAATAAGTTGCATGACGGAAATCCAGGTATATGTATATATGTTTATATAGGTATAGTACATTTAGTTTCATTCTATATTGCAACTGGAGACATAAAAAACAAAAAATATATATGTGTTTTCATCGGTTCTCTTAATTCCAAGATTTTTTATAAAACACTAGAATTCCATATAATAATAAATGTGTTTTCTTTCAAAAATATAACTTTTAATACAAATATTTTACAGAAAAGATTACGTATTAATTTTTATTAAAATCCTGGATAAAAATATTGATTTCAAATATTCTTTTGGTCACCTTTTATATAAAGGTAGTATAATTTTGACTGTTAGACAAATTATTTGAACAGCATAGGCGACAATGTATATATTAGGGAGCTGATGTGGGTACAAGCTCATGATTTTAATGAGTTTGTGATTTCTTAGCTAATATAAAAACAATTATAAAATAACTTACACTCTTTTTCGCAGTTAATTATTCCCAAGACTACTTGACCAGGTTGTGGGAATTCAACTTTAATCTTATCTGCTGCTTCGTTAAATGAAGATATAATTTGTTGCCAGTATGTAGTGTCGCATAATATTTCATCAAAGAATATGAACACTACTTCATGAGATTCTGAAATTGAACATATTATAGTAATTTCAATTATAATAGTCAATTTAATTAGACAAGTATGAGGTTTAAAGCAACGTTCTTTTCCATTATCCTGCCACTCATTTTAGATAGTTTCCATAATCCTTCCACCAAATGTTTTTTAGGTTAGGTTAGTATAAGATTTATTAAGTCTGTGCGGACGGCACCTTAGACAAATGATATCCGCTAGATAGCATTGCAGTTATCCACCTATCTTCAGTATTTACAAGCGTCTAACAGGAGAGTATCCCTTCCTTTAATTAATCTTTTCAGAGAAGTTTCCCCGAATTCTCTTTGCTTATCTTCGAGATGACACATTACAAAAGATACAAATGAAAAACAATGCAGAAATGGTTCATACACATTAATAAACTTTGCCATGCTTATTTTGTTTTATGATTAATACTTTTTTAACCGATTTCAAACAAAGGAGAAAGTTAACAATTCAACACTTTTGTATTTTTTAAAAATGACTCAGGTTCTTCAAAAATAGTACAATTTTATAATAAACACAATGATTTGAGAATTACACGAAGTTTGAGTTCATTATTAGCTCACGAATCAGTGATATAGATAAAGAATATTGTACGTCAACTGATACAGGTTAGGTCAATCTTACCTTAGTCTATTGCAATTTCGACCATTCGGTCATCATCAGGACTTCGTAAAACATTAATACACAAAACACAACATTATCACATACATGAATATCACTCCGGTGGAGATCGTTAAGAAATAATATTGTTCATTAGTAGCGTTCGTAGACGTGCACGTCCGGCCATACGAAAGTAACTGAGTTGTTTTTTGGTTAGTTCCTCTTATCACTGTTGGTTGGGGTGGGGGAGCCTGTCAATAAGTGTATTAAATAGCATGTTGGAATAGAAATCAAGTTGGTCATTCAGTAAATGTGTTGAGTCATATTTTTTGGCTTTATAAATCTCGTATTCTTCTATTGTGTTCATATATCGACCTTTTTTGCAAACGTGTACTATTTCCTCCTTGGCATTGTAATTTGAATATGTATGGTTGCTAATCTACAAGGTGGTGGGCATAACTGGATGATTTGGTTTTAAATTGTTTTGTAGGTATGTGTTCTTTAAATCTTTTGCAAAAAGGTCGACCGGTTTGGCCCATGTAGTAACAAGGGCAGTCACTACATTTGATTTTTTAAATTCCCGTTAGTTGTTGGGTATCATTGATTTTTATAATATTAGTATTCAGAAACCTTTCGATCTTGTTTACAGTTCTGTATGTAACGACAACGTTATGTTTTGCTAAACTGCATGCAGCTAAACTTGTAGACTTATTTCTATATCGATATATCTAATTTTAATTAAATATCAGTAGTTAAATAAAATGGCAGTTTTCAAGTAGCCTATTGAAATCATTTTAAATTAAGCAACACACCTTACAGACAAAAACTAAACATTTTAGATTCTTTACCTTACTCACCTATAATTGAATCTATTGTCTCTTTTGTTAGATTTAGCGCTCCCTTACCGGTACTGCCTACAATTTTATTTTCAGTCCACTTGTCGGAAACAACAGCTGATGAATTTATTGCCACTTCTGCTAAGTTGCAAGCTTCCTTATTTTCTACAGAGCTGTTAAGAGTCAAATTGTTGACTGAATCGTCTAACATTATGCTAATTATGTCTTCTGGTGGGTTTGGTTCTGCTTCACTCATAATCAAATTGCTACCCAAATTTTCATGGACTCCTTCACTCTCAGTAGGGCTACTGATATGTGAATTCTGAAATGTAAAGCAAGAAACATTAGGCCCACTGCATTTCACCTTACAAGCTCTAAACTGAATGAATTAAACCAGTGATAGTTCAAATGGTAGAGTTTCAATATCCCACAGTTTAGGTTGTTCAAGTTTGTATCCAACTATGGGCATGATGTTGGTTTGTAGCATGTGTTATTCCATTTATTTGTCCGAAGTATCCTATTTTACTGGGTCATTTTCTTTTATTTTCTCTTCAGAGATAGTTACTAATTTCTACTAAATTAAATAAAAGCAGACATACTTCAAAAGTAATGGCAGATTTTCTGGTACAGCAAATAAAGGGCATAACACCTAATTTTTTAAATTGTTTTAATAATATTTAAAAATCTATTATAAATTATTAACAAGCTGTAGTTATACAGGGTGAGTTTTATGTCCTGACACACCTGGATATAGTTTAGGTGGCCTGACACATCAATGTGAGACCTTGACCATACCTATTTTAACATTTCCTTTACTTTTTTAGGTTGTTAAAACATTTTGCCCCCTTATTCTAAAGGGGGTAAAGTGGAGCAACTTAAAATTTTCAAAAGCAAACATCCATCATGTAACCCCTCATTTTAAAGGGCATAAAAAAGTAATCAAATGGCGCAAACTAGAGGTCTCTATGTAGCCCATATCAAAAACTACAGCCATTCCAAAATACGGGCGAAGTACTTCCCAAAGTTATTAAAAAAATAAGTTTTTAAACTGCTCAACTAAGCAAACATCATGGAAAGAATGAAAAGGTTCATTTAACAGAGTAAAAGACTATTTACAATAATAAACTAATAATAATAAAACAAATTTTTAAAACAGTTACATGTTTTAATGTAGCAGGTGTTCAAACAGTTCACCTTCGGCTGTTTGACAGTGTGCTAGCCGTGTGTAAAAAGCTGAGACAGCGTTCAAGAAAAATTCTCTACGAATGGTTTGAGAATCGTAGAAAGTGAGAATCGTCATGAAAGTGGCTTCATCACTAAAAAGGATTCTGGTCAGTAACTCAGGTTCAGCGTCTACTTTGCCCATCATTACATCACAAAATTCAACCCTACGGTCATAGTCGTCTTCACTAAGCTCTTATACAAGATGGACTTTAAAAGATTTGAATTGATTAACTTTAACAATTTTTCTAACCGAAGATTGGCTGATGTCATGCTCCAAAGCAGCTCTTCTCGTAGATAAGTGGGGATTTTTAACAAAGGACTGCATAACATCTAATGATTTCTCTTCATCATTTGAAGAAGCCCTTCCTGGCTTGGGTCTGTCTTTTACAGAATGTGTCTCATTAAACCATTGAATAATTCTTGCCACCGTAAACCTTGTTATGGGATTGATTCGGTTTGAAAACTCCTGATTGAATAAGTCTGTAGATAACTAATTTTATAAAAAGTTAGGGGATCAATCACAATATAGGCCTACACAGTAGGATACTGAATTTTTTAATATCATGATTTTACAAACTTATTAAAACAATGAATATGAAAAAATATATATTTATGCCTTTTCTTAATTAAAATATTTTTACTTAATAAGGTAAATTGGAAGATTGTTATTGAAAAATTAATTATGGTTCTGAAAATAGTCTTGACTGTAGACAATGTCAGCTATATATTCTGATTGTTATTATATAGGATTTTGAATACAATTCCTAATTAATAATAATTTGATGTACTGTAATTTTAAGAAAAGCCAAGTGTAGTAAAAATGTGTGAAAATAATCTCGAAGTCAAAAAGGAAAAACTAAATTACAATGCCACCATGTAAATTTACAATGCTAGAGAATTTTTTTTTAAATATTAATGATTTGTTGAAATTTTCTGGTATTAGTTTAGGGTTCTAGAGGATGACGTGGTGACCACTGGTTTGAGTAGAATTACACTAAATTTAACTTTTTCTTTTAGTTGTTTATATTTAATGAAATTAGACATTTCACTGATCCCGGAAAATCAATTATAAACAATCTAAAACAAATAGCCTACAACACAAAATAAACGGTACCAGAAACCAGCACATACTTTCTCACAAACATATTTCAATTATTAAACAGATTCACTGTGACTTCATAATTGTATTAAAGTAGGAGGGTGGATACATTAAAGTAGGGGAGTAAACTAATAACTATTATTATTATTATTAAAACTATTAGATCGATTTCGAACATATATTTGCACCAAACATGTCAATTAGGCCTGCATAGATGCACGAAAAAGGATTGTTTTAAATTTTGAAAAACAACCCCTTTTTGGCCATAAAAACCCCAAAAATCAGCTATTATTATTAATATAAGCTAAACGAGAATTTTTAGAAAGATGCGGTTTTTTGCATATGGTAGGGTAAATTAAGGGCTACAAATAAGCCAATTTTTTTCAAAATTGTTAAAAAAATCGTTTTATAAAAAAATAACCGATTTTTGGGGGGTTGTTTGGCCAAAAAGTGGGTTGTTTTTCAAAACCTTTTTTTGTGCATCCATACAGGCCTAATTGACATGTTTGGTACAAATTTGTTCGAAATCGATTGTATAGTTTTCTCTCTAGCTTTGTATACATACAGACAGACATTTTGTAATAACCACTTTTTTGGAACTCAGGGGGCCCCAAAACGGATATTTCCACAAAAATCTCAACATCGATCTTTATTGGATCACTATAGCCTACTTTCTCTATACTATAGGCCTAGTGATGAGAAAGTATAGTACCGTATAGTATAGTAGTGAGAAAGTAAAATTACCAAACCAAAAGTCGCTTATGGGATTTACCATAAAGAATCTCCAGCCAGTTTTATTACACGATCTAATAAGGTTAGGACTAGAATGTATGGAAGTAACGAAATAAGCAGTGCTACCTATATAGAATAGGCTATATGTTTAGAAATTAAAAACCTTTTTTAGCAAACTAAGAGTTCTTTCATAACATGAAAAATTATTGAAAAACCTCTGGTCACCACGTCCTCTGTTTTTTTTTTATCTAAGAGACATAGTAATGGCAAAGGAAAAACCTCCAACTTATGAAAGTAATGGCAAAGGAAAAACCTCCAACTTATGAAAGTAATGTTAACGCAATATAAACATTGTAGAATTATTTACTCTCAATGTGGACCAACATATTTGAAAAATTTTAAGGCTAGTTTTAAATGTCCGTTTCTAAAACAAAAATTATATTATGTCTAGTCATAAGTTTACAACATGCCTCCCTGCTGATCTCATATGCAAATGATGACTTTTTCTTTATGAAATAGTGTAATGTTGCCAACCTAAGCATATTTGTAACTGGATAAATAGTAAAATAGAGGCTTTGTTATTTTTCTTTTATTTCTGGTGTGTTTTAGTAGTTTTATTAACTGTAAATATTCAAATTTTATGATTGTAATTTTTTTCCTTCAATTTGTATACATATAAGTACATATTAAACATGAGTGTGGCTTTAAATATTGAAAACTAATAGACGTGTGAAGTCACGTCTGTCATGGATGGTGGAAATTAGATTCATTTGGTAAGCGCATGTTGTATTAAAAAAAAAGGATTGTCGAGACATAGGCCTACAAGGTTTTTATAACCATTTATTTATTTTAAAGTTTTGTTTACAATATATTCCATTAAATTTAGTTGAATTGTAGTTGCTGTTTAAATTGATTGAATAGGTTTAAAACTGTAATTAATCATTACGATTATATTCAAGTGCATTTTCTTGCTCTTAGGTAAGCATCTCTGCCGCAATATGGAAGGAGGTGTTTTGTAAATTTTACTGAATAAGAAAATTATAAAATCTCTGGTCATCATAATTTTATCCATTTTACTGTATGCGTTTTCAAATTGCACAATATTAAGCTACAGTTAAACAAAGAAAAAACTGCAAATATTTATAACTAAAGCCAAATGTGACAATTTCACTTACCATAATAAATAAAAGAGTAGGTACAAAAAGTTAACTATGCAACACTTGTTGCTAAATGGTACAGGTAATATGATAAAAAAATAAGGCTTGTTAGAATTAATACACCCAGAACACCGGATGAGAGTTTTTAGCTAACTTGAGTGATATCAGGTGAGAACTTTTGCCCACAGGTTTTTTTTATCATAAACATTGTATCTAAAAAGTCTACCAAAAAGCATAACACTTTTTAAATTAAAACTTTAAATAATTTAAATAAAACCAAAAACTCAACATCTACTCTTGAAGTCTTGAAACATAACCTCAAATTTAATTTGATCCAGAATCTATATATCTTGTATCTTAGTTACAAATATTAATTATAGAATGCTCTGATATCAATGCTTTAACATTAAATGTAAAACATTGATTTACACAATGCTTTACATTCAAAATGTAAATAAATAAATACCAGGAAGCCTTTCTATAGACTTGTCAAACTTTAACTATAAAAAGCCAAAAAGCGTAGGTACTACCTGGGTACTACGAAGTTGGGAAGGGCGGATAGGTGTCTTTTTACATTTCCAATTTTTATTGGAAATGTAAAAAGGCTGAACAATTTAGTGAAAGCTGATGACGGTAAAGTCATTCTTTACATAAAATCGGAACAAATTAATAAATGCACATGCACGTGTGACAGGTACCCCTTAGGCCTTAACTCATAAATAATTATAAGTAATAAGTAAAGATACTAAATATTAAAGGGTCCACTATCAGCGGACATAGTATAGGCTGGCTAAAGTTACATTGCTGAGAAGACAATTCCTAGTTAACTAAGGGAGAGGGACGCTAGAGAAACGCATCCGGAGATGCATCAGTTAGTCTGAAAGTGAGCGCGTCCGCGATTAGACTCAATATAAATGGGGGATTGATCTTGCTTTGTCCTCATGGCGTAATGTTAGTTTTAGGATAGGAACCAAAAGAGTAGTCGTTGTATTTAAATGGTTCAATAAACGTTTTAATCGACCATGAGTTTACCGCTTCTTTAACGAACCTTCTCGCCACCACCCATCCTGACAACGCACGTACGTCCGCAAGAGGACAGAAGGCACAGCCCGACCAGGGAAAACGCCATCGCTGGAGGAGCCGGACAGGCAGCGAGGGTCCGTTACACACGGAATATACCTTTATTAAGTTGAACAAGTTAAAAGCCAAAAAACGGCTCTTTTAAGAGCCACAAGAAAAGTATTTTCTTTATTTTGAAAACAGCAAATAAATATAGTTTTTTCGTAAAACAATCAAAAGTTATAGGCCTCTTATACTGCATAAAATAAAGGCTATAATAAATCAAATAATCTGTAACTCTACGCACCTACTTGTGGCAAATCTTATTAAAATTTGTTTTAGCAGGCTATATAGAAACCAGATTGCCGCAACTAATTGGCAGAGGAGAGAGCCCAGCAATACGTGCTTATCATGGTAATGGAATACGCTCATATTTAAAACGTTTTTAATCCTCAAATGGTTTCCGAGGTACAGCAATTTTAAATTTATCATCGAGTTTCCGTAAGAAAAATTGGGTTTGGCGGTACCCCGTTTCCTGTGTAACTTTTTGTAATCGTTATTCAACTTGGCGAAGAGAACGAAAATATTTCGTATTTGAATCGTTGCTGTAACTCAAATAAATAGCTTTCGAGATACAGCAATCACAAATTACAACTTTTGATTTGTAAGATGAAATAGAGCTTATTCAAATCTTATCAATATACCTACATAATATATTGAGCTGCCATTAATTTTGAAAATGATTTTAATGGATTTTGTACTAAAATACGATCATCTCTTTTTGACTTTTTCAAAAGTTGTAAGCGGTGTTTAATATTTCTGTTTAAGCTAATTTACAAAAGTTAAAAAAAATGACTTCCAATAATTTATTTGACAAGGTTTTAAATTGTTAAAGGTCGAAAAATGGGCCTTCAGCTATAGACTGTAGCCATGCTTTTATTGTAATTTTTATTACTACAACATATTAATAAACCAACCTCGCAAGAAAACAAAATGACAAATGTTGAACTGTGTATTGTATTTTATTTTTATCTTTGCAGCTAAAAACGTATCAATCCACGAATCCACCTTAATGTTGCCTTATTGCAACACCAAACGTAATAACGCAACATTAGCGCGATTTTTCACAACTTTTTTTTGAAATAATGGCAATCTATTAAATGTAAATATGTTTATTCAGTGTTGACGTACCTAATTTAAGATTATTACAAACTCTTGATTTTGTGATTTATTCTACATAATTAAAAAATTACACAATATTACGAAAACTTGTAATAATGTAGGCCTATAATCGAACTGTACGGAAGATAATTTTTTTTTTAAATAGATCATATCTTACCATATTGAATATCGAGTAATGAATATGTTGAAGTAGAACCACAAATCTTTTAACGGGTTTATCGAATATGAAAACAATCTTCCTGCGTCTAAAAAGCTGCAGACTGTTACTGAATACCGACTCGTTATGAATGGTAACAGTATTCCTTGGTCGCTGAGTTGATTCATCTTGTTAACGTCTAGATCGCGTTCGCATGTGCTAAAACTGTTGCACAATAGATAAAATCTAAAATAATTTCCAATATGTAAAAAAATACCCTCAGTAGGCTACTAACACAAATTATGTTACCCGCAAGTTGTGGGTATTTTCAGTGGCGGCGATAAGAACCCGCGGGCCCCCCTCCCCCTTATAATATCTTTAAAACCATTATTACTATTGACGAGTCAACGGGTTAATTTATTCATTATCCGAGGCATATGACCCGATATTTCCTTTACTGCATGAACGCCATGATAAATAGTTTTTGGCCTAAAGGATTTTATATATAAAATAAAATATACAATTTTTGTTTAGGCTACGTTGTTCTTACACTCGCGCTCCAAGGACGAATCAAAAATCTACTACTGAGACATGAGATAATTATTACATAATATGTTAAATTATTAATTAAAGTAAATTCAATAAGTAAAATAATTTATATTTCATACAAAGAAATAAATGTATTGTTAATAGTACGTTTTAAACTGGTCCAAAAACTCTCTTATTGGTTTTAACTAATTTTCGTCATAAAAACGTATAGTAATAAGATTTGTATTCCTCTTAAATGTAGCAATAATAGCATTAAATGAAATTAGATTATTATTTTAACAAATAAATTAGTATATTAGAAAAATCCAAGTGATTGTGTTTTCACGGCTGTCACTTAATATCAATTTATATAAGATTATGAACTTACCAAAAATCCATTCTGCACTGGTCACTTTCTAGTATATAGTATATACTTTTCAGATTACCTCGTGTCCTTTGTTTATCCAATGCCAATGCTTTAAACTGAGTATTTTGTAGTTTTGTTCACTGTATGGTAATCGTTTATAAGTTATTTAGGCGATTGAACAACTATTTACACAATCACTAGATCACTTAATTAAGAAAAAAATATGGTTGAATAATTTAAATACTGTCAGTAGAGACAGTTTATCATAGTTTTAGAGCCACATACACACTGAGTTATTGAAGTTGGCCTAATCTGCGTTTTTTCAAAAGAAGAAACTCTTCCACAATTTTATCTACATTAATTTCTCACGTTTCCTGTTGTTCAATGCTGAGGATCGCCAAATCACTAAGTCTTGATTGACTAATGGTACTTATTCTCAAATAATTCTTGATAAGCTTTAATTTTGAAAAGCTTCTTTCTGCTCTCTAAGAAATAATGGTTATTGCAGTTTTGGTGCACAATCATGTCTGCAGACATGTAGCTTATTTTAGTAATTTTTTGACAATACTTACTTAAAAACCTGGTCAAGGCTCGCGGGCCCCCCCCGCACCGCGGGCCCACTATCGCCGCTACTGGGAATTTTTGTATTTATAAATATTTTCAGTGTCACAAAAAAACCTTAAATGTTTAAAAAAAGTGCTATAAAGGATCGGATTCTATACAATAAAATAAATACATATAATATTCAGCAAAACTCTTTTCGAATTTGTTTTAGTCAAGTTGCAATCCACCATTTTCTTTTTTTACGAAAATTCAATGTAACTCCGGAAATTAGCCTACTAAGTTAACACTTTATGCGGGAAATATTTGCATTGACAAAAATATGCTTTTTCGCATGTTTTAAAGGTAGCCCCTATACTGAGAATGCATTCTTGAAATCTACGAATAAAGACAGCAGAAAGGCGGGAATATTTCCTGAGGTACCTTCAATCGTCCTATTTACTTATAGCCTATTATATAGTAGGCCTATACAGGATTTTTTTTAGGGCTAAACATCCCAGGATTAGTTCCAAATTCTGCCACCACGGCGCAGCACTAAAATGGAGGCATTTTGTATTTGTGTTTATTGGTGGAATTTTCGTCCGATCTTCATTTGCAAAACTGATT
>JAGFPH010003907.1:66007-88309 GCA_018207615.1 Philaenus spumarius | reverse complement strand
TGCTAGTGTTTGTGCTGCTTTCATCATTATTAATAAGTTCAAGATACTGAGGGATTTCTCAACATGGAATGTTAACAAATCTGAATAGTAAAAACAAATTGGTATAAAAATCGGCTTTAAACCTTGATGATGTAAAATCTATTTATAATTTCCGACTCTGGCAGATGAAGGCACTTTCCTACCCCAAATTCATGTTTACTTGATAAAATGATTTCAATATCAAAAGATGTTCCCTTCAATATTTTATCGATTTTAAAAAATTATAAAATTCCCCTTTATTAGCTAAATATGTTAAAAAAAGGTAAATATGTGAAACAAAACATGGTTTATTTGCTTTTAATTTAAACATTAAATAATAATATTTTGAAGAGGGTGTACAAAGCATAGAAAAAAAATATAAATACATCTGGTTCCTAAAAATAAGTTACTGTATCTACTTAAAATAATAAAAAGGCACAAATAATATCTACTATAACCTACCTGATGAAATTTTATTAGTTGGCTCTGCGACACTGATTGAGGAATAGAAGTTGATAACACTGTTGACGAAACGGACTACAAGATGTTTTCCATTTGGAATAGAAAACAGGGATACAAACAACAGTCAACAAATTTATTTAATACGATGCTGTCCGATGTTGCCATGTATCCCCTCAATTTGTAGTTGTTGACGGGATACTTGTTTCCAACACCAATATCAACATGTTGTTGCGCGATCTGTACTAGCCTTTAGTCGCATAAATGTTGATAACAAGTTTTATCTGTATATATCACATATACAGGGTGATCAACTCAAGCAGGCCCCCATTGGGATCTCAGAAATTATTAATTTTATAGCAAACTTTAAATGGGCAACCTTTCCTTGTTTTTTGAGAAATTAAAAAATATGTACCTAGTTAAAATATTTGTAATTGGCCAACTTTGAAATTTCTTATGGAAACCCCTATTTTTTATGACGGATTTGGGTTTACATGCAATTTAATACTTTTTATTCTTGGTGTTTTTTTTAAACTTAATCGTTTAGCCGCTAGGAGCGCTGATAGTTTCAGAAACTCTTATTTCGACAATTATTAAAGAGGCATGTTTTACCATTTGCAAACAATAAAATTTAACTCAAGGTGCAATATTTTTTACAGTGGAGTGTTAAAAAGTTATTTACTAGTTTAGACAGGTAATAAAAAGTTAAAATTTGCAAAAATAAAACAGCTGGTTATTGCCTAGCAACACAATCATGTGTTACTGTTGTTATACTGTAGCGAGCTGTACTTGCACTTACACAATACACAGAGGTTGCATTATCGACTAAAAATAATAATTGAAGTACTTTTTTGTATAAAATAAGGTAATTGTGAAATGGAAATAGCTTTTTAGTCATAAAAAATAGGGGTTTCCATAAGAAATTTCAAAGTTGACCACCATATTAGAAAATGGCGGACATTTACAAATATTTTAACTACATATTTTTTAATTTCTCAAAAAAACAAGGAAAGTTTGCTGTAAAATTTATACTTTCTGAGATCCCAATGGTGGCCTCCTAGAGTTGATCACCCTGTATACTATCAATCAAATCAACTGAAATCGAATTTTAAATCACCAAGAATAATGCGACTAAAAGCAAAGTAATTGATTTATAACAAATAAATAAATAATGAATTACAAAGTATAACATAAGTTACCGTATATTAAAAAACATCAAAGTAATTGTAATATAATACGACTTCCATTTGACATAAATGCTGATAATTAATGTTGCAAAAAAAATGTAATAGATCAAAAATAATACGAATGAAGTAAAAAACTACACTTTCAGTTATTTCTGTTTGATAGTATGTTTGATAGGCAGTTTAAAGAAATGGCTGCCATTATAATCCTAGCTGTGTTAAAATACAACACAAAGTTAAATAAAACTTTACTGAGTTTATTAGTTTCAAAATAGCAACACTATCAGGCAGTTTAAAGAAATGGCTGCCATTATAATCCTAGCTGTGTTAAAATACAACACAAAGTTGAATAAAACTTTACTGATTTTATTAGTTTCAAAATAGCAACACTATCAGGCAGTTTAAAGAAATGGCTGCCATTATAATCCTAGCTGTGTTAAAATACAACACAAAGTTGAATAAAACTTTACTAAGTTTAATGTTTTTATCATAATATGAAATTTTTTTAAGTAAATATATACAGTTACATGTATTTGATTTTGTCTGAACCTCAGTTAAAAACTGAGGGAAACCTAAAATGTAGGCAGAATATCCAATGTTAAAAATGGAATATAAGGAAAGGTATTTTAATGCCTGGGGAAAAAAATAAAACATTTTTTTAAATTAAAAGGCACATAACATTTAAAACACATTTTAGTGCTAATCTTTTTAAAGAAAAACACCTGACTATAATTAATAATATACATATTTTCCATTCCCTGGGAGCTAGGGAGGGGGGGCGCGGTTCTACCCATAGGTATGGGTACCCTAGCAGCAAAAATGGTTGGCGTTTTGTTGGTCCTACAATATCATCCACGGTTGGCCAACAGTGCGGATTGGCACTATGTCTTACGGTTGGCCAACTCACCCTTCCCCAACGTTGGGCCAACAAACATAATGTATGTTGGCCTAACTGAAATTTCACTATAATTTGCCAACAATTAACCAACTGTTCACGAGTAGAGAAATCCAAAATGAAAATTAAAGCCCAATACAATATTTATTGTCTCCTCCTGCCCATATTTATAATTCCATTTTTTATATTTATTGGATCATCCTTATTAAACTATTTCAAGTTAAACTATATATAGGCCTATATATATAAGCTTTTAAAAAATGATGCAACGGATGTACATAAATATTATGCTTTGGGTGGTATGTGATAGGATAAAGAAAATTTACTTAGGCCTATAAACTGTTATTTTTCATTAGAACAACTTTAATTTACTAAAGTAAAGACAGTTTACAAAACATAGTTACAACATTGCAATATTTTGGTAGTTCTTTACTCATTATTTCACTTCTTAATTTTTATAAGCTATTTAACTGAAAAAAGCGCACTATTACTAAAAGTTGTGCCATTGTCTGGAAGAACTTTATTATACGATTTTATTTACATTTTTCACTTCACAACACTAATTATCAACTCAACTTGTCACATTTTCACTGATCAACACGACATCGTAGGACTATCTCTACTGAAACAGAAAAAATAACAGATTTTTTTAAACACAGAGGAAACGTGATACATATCAATATACTAGGAAGGAAGACCCTTAGATATATTATAAAGATGGATAAAGATTATTATTAGCTATACATTCTTTTTAATATGGAGGATTAATCAAACCGTATTTAATTTAAATGTGTACGTTCAATTGTGTTTATGATATAACAAGAGTTAAGTTACACTAAAGATCCAGTATCATTTTTATTTATTTATCTACTCCTATAAATTAACATAACCTACAAATTAGAAATACAAATTAATGCTATGAAATCAGCTGTTAATGGAAGTTTAGAGGTGTAAGTAATTAATATGGTAATAAGATACAAACACTGGGTCAACTTCAAATTTAAGATATTTTAGTTAGACAGCATATTAAAGAAGAGTTAACTCAAATATTATTGTCTAACTAAACTATCATAAAATTTGAAGCTAACCCAGTCTTTGTAAACTATTCACCAATAATATCAGGTTATTTTTATCCTACCAACAATATGCATTTTCAATCAGTTGAGCTATATATACCGTATTTTAAATAAATAAACAATATTTTTTAAATTATCTCTAAGCTTACACCAAATTTTCTTTTAAATTATTTGTAAATTTTAATATTTTTTCTACAAACTTTAGGGGATAGGCTATACATAATATTTCACCTATGATTCATGATTTCAATATTTATTCTACAATACAAAATAAATAACATAACTTTAAGTTAATTGGAGAACAATTTTTGATAATTTATAATAACAATGTCTTGTTTTAGACTTGACGAATTTAAATCAAGCAAAAACTTTACCTCCGTCGTTTTACGGACAGTTCAGTTTTTAAATTCATAGTAACTTATGAGAATGTTAGCCGACATTACTGTACAAACATTAATGTATAAACATACATTATATTATAACCCTCTTCAAAATTAAAATTAGTACCTAACCTGTAAAATAGGTTAGGAATAAACTGTTTCAATAATTAATTTAAACCATACCGTAAAACTCAAATGGAAAATATAAGCTTATAGTACCATTTTAAAACCTCAACCCAAAAATAACTATAATTCCAAATCGAAACTAAAATATAGCTGAAACACTTTTTGAAGATTCAGCTCTAAATCTTGTCTTGTTTTAATTCTAGGCCTAGGCCTAAATGATAGTACGGTAATTATGATTGTCAAAAAACACAAGTATAGAATCATGCTCTATGACATTTAAGTGAAAACACTAAGAGTTAATACAATTATTAATAATAGGTAAGGCCTATGGTTTCCCGGCATCAGTGAAGTGTATAAATATTATATTTATTAAGAAAAAAGTTCAGGTTTGTGTATTTGTAGTAGTTTTGATTGACAAGTTAAAGTAAACAAATACCTTCGCTGAGGACAAGTTCTGTATTAAATTTTGGGTAAAATCTAGACATAACCTAACCAAGAACCAATTATGTAATTAACAAGATACCTAGTAGGCTTGCAGTTGTCGAAGTATCCAACAGATTTTGGCGTAAGTTTACTATTCGACCCTAGCCTAATATTTTTGCAGACAACGAAGTTGTTTTACATTCTAGCCTACTGTTAAATAATGTTGAATACAGGTAAACATACGGTGACTAAATAGGCCTACTATAGGTTAGAACCTTTTAGGTTTTATTTATTATTCATGCATTTCTGTTGCCATAGGTTAGCCTAGGGTCGAATAGTAAACTTGCGCCCAGATATTTTTGAGTGTAGGCTATTTGTTTTATTAATTTTAACCTCAATAACTTGTTTATCTTATGACCAGTAGAAAGGATGCATTTATTATTCCCCCAAGTAGGCCTATAAACATTAATTAGCCTACTTTGGCAAATAGCAAACTGTAAGTTATGTAATTATTCTTATGCATACTACCTAGTCCAGCTTGTAAAATCTTTTTATTATTAATATTTTACCTTATAGGCCTTTAAGCTAGTCTACCAAATATTAAAAATCACTTAGTTTAACCTAAAAGTTAATTTACCGGTAGGTAGTGTACAACAAGTAACCTACCACTTTAAAAAATAAAACTGAAATCACATGTTATAATTAATTGTGAACAATTATTTATTTTAAAACAAGACAAGAACTAGTAACCCCTGTTAGTATTTTTTTACTAATCTAAAAGTAAAATATATAAGTGCTGTACTTACTTGCAAAGAAAAAAATCAATCACTTCCACTTCACAAGGCTTAGAACACACAATGGTGATAAAGTTTTTAAGAAAACAAATCATTTTCATTTGAAAATGCCAAATGACACAGACTTAATGAACACACAAGTCACTGAAGTCTGAAGTCACAATGATGCTTGGCTGCTTGGTGCAAATGTAAAACTAGATGAGGATGAACAATGGATTTTTTGTAATGGCGGATAGAATAATGACGGATTCGCGATGTCACCGATGCACGCTAAATGTTATAAAATCATGAACTTTATTAATAACTTTATATCACTTAATCTAACAATATAACCGATTTTTAAATAATGTTTATTACACGTAAATATTAATATAATAAGGAATTAATAAAGGATAATTTTATAATTACACGTAAATATTAATATAATAAGGAATTAATAAAGGATAATTTTATACAGACTAACTCCCAACATTGGCCCAACAGAAAATTTCATTGTTGGCCCAACAGAAGGAATTATTGGTTGGGCCTCTATTGGCAATATGTTGGCACCCCAACCAACCATTCCCCAACGGTGCCGACAATTCCCCACCGTTGGGCCAACGATGTGTGCTACTTGGGTACTCATGAACCGCGGTAGTGTTTAACACAAAAAAAGGATCACTTGACGGAAATACTACAAGTCATATTTTATTAACTTATATAATGAAATATGTGTGATGCGGTGGATCATTGTTAAACATTTTATGATTAATTGAACGAGATAATGCATTGTATAAATTATGTATTTATTTATTCTTCATTTTCTGTAACTAATAATAAAAATATGAATGCTTATTAAAGAAATGTAATTGTTTTCATTCTAAAAAAAGTATGAAATGTAATATATACAAACCTTTTGGAATTGCATTACACTATTCTTTATTTTTGTAACACTGAAAACTAGAATGGAAAAAATTACTGAAAATCGTTAATCTCTGAAAAATCACTACCTAGAATTTGACAAGTTTAGAGAAATAGTAGGTCAGTCTGTGGGAGTTTCTTTATCACAATTTGATTCTGATGATTCATCTTGTGCATAAGTACTTCTGCTATTATACTCTTCTATTGGGTATTGAACATTAGAGCTTGATTCGACATTTGTAAGCGAAGAATGTCTCTTCAAACCTTTTAGTTGCCCCTCCAGCAACACCTCGTTTATTAATTTGTCTGCATAAAGCCGTTGCAATGGTTTCATTTTGCGCAGTTTTTGGGCATAGCCTTTAGCCATAATTAAAAATTCATCCTCTTCTTGGTCAAGATGTTTAACCACATACGCGAACATTTCACTTGCATCCACTGATGGCTTTTTCTTTTTTTTCTTAATAGTCTGCGAGTACTGTAAGTACATATTTTCATTTGATTCCTCAAAGGCGCATGCACCATTACTACCATCATTAAACTGAAAATAAATGAAAGCACTTGTATGCAATTGTTCAAGTTGACATAAGATGATGGGATTGTAAATCTTTTTTTTAAAGTTATTGACTGTTGAACAATATTTAAAAATATGTGAGTGCGGGTTAGTTGCTCTGATTAGCTGGCCAGCGTAGGTGCGTGTCACGTGTAATGTAATTAGTGTTTAATGTTGTGTTGGATTTATGTTGTGTGTGGTGTTTGTTGTTTTAATTTTTAATTTTTAAATTGACTTGACAATGGAAGACTAAGAGCTTCCGAAACCGGTCGTCGTGGAAGAAAGTTTTGAACTGTTGACGGGAACACAATAAGGTGCGTATCTTATATAAACTAATACTGCAGTTCAGGAGGCAAAACCATGTACAAAATATTTAAAAGATTATATTATTATATTTTAATCAAATGCATAAAAACACGGTTTGTGTTATCAATTTTGTCTGATGGCTTGACGTAACATTTGTTCCAGATTCACAAACCAAGAAAAATGGAAGGCTATAAAATTTGGCACAAGCATATTCTTAGAAAGTCAAAAAGAACACGTTTGAGATATAATTTTAATTATAAAGGAAGTCATAATATTGTACTTTTTTAAAAACTGATTATGAATTTATCTTTGCTGAAATCAGAATTATACTACTGTACGAGTAGGTACGGTACCTACTTTAAAACTTCTAAGCACTTGTTTAAACTTCAAACCAATTTAACAAAATCATGTACACAGAGTGTATTAAAAGACAAAAGATGATTATTTATTTACTGGTTTTCAAGAACCAGACGAATGGTAAAAATGTTTTTTTTTCAATTATTAAAAGTCCTTTTAGTAGGTATTTTAAGTAGTGTAAATAATGTTAACTTAGATCTATTAAAATTGCAAACAATTGTGCTGGTCTGTTTTTGCTTTTTATTTAGGCCTACTTAAAAAGTTGCTAATAGGTCAAATAATTCCAGTGAAATGGAGAAAAAGTAACTCAATTATTCTGATACCTTTTAAAGCTGCTTTATTTTAGTACGAGATGGAAATATGATTAGAAATATGTTTGTGGAAGTTTTAATAACAAAAGAATGTTTAGTCAAATTAATAATTAGGCTACTGTATTACAGTAAATAGGTTATAATATTAATTATGTAGATAATGGATGTGAAAAGAAGCATATTATGTAAATGAAGCATACCGGTATGTAAAATAAGATACAGATGTTCCACAAATAAATACAAAAATGTAAATATGATGTAAAGGCCTATAAACACATTGATTTATATTGCTCAGGTTGACTTGTGCAACTAACTGCGCTAACCACAACCGTTTTTTTTGTTTTTGTTCAGGTTTTAATACTGAAAAAAAACTGTTTAAATTGCATAGGTTGCCTGAATTTTTTTCAATATTTTCATTAGTTACTACATTAATTTATAACTAATCATTGGTTAACTACAGGCTTTAAGAAACAAATTTGAAATATGCAAAACTGTAAAAATAATTTGTTAAAAAGATTATTTGACTAAGTGTGATTATACTTACAGGCTATCTATAGTAAAATCAAACATATATTTTTCAACAAAGAAAAGAGTACTGGCAAAACGAATTAGACCTATGTTAATTTTTTAGAATATTTCGCAAACATTAAAATAGGGTACGTACCAACTTACTTATACATTTTTGCCAGATATAAGTTAATTTTTTTAATTAGTGTTAGTTGTTTAATAATATATATTATTATGATTACCTGTTCTTCTTCATGTTCAGTTTCCAAATCCTTTGCACAAGTTGGAGTACAGGAAGATCTGCTGCTCTCATGTTGTATGTCATGGTAATGGTTGATAAGAAACTGAAATTTGTTGTAGTACCACAATGATGGCTCGTAAATTTTGTTTGCACCAACCCCACGTTTTTTAGAGTTTTCTACTTTTCGATACTCTTTTCGAAAATTGCATCGAAAAGTGTTTATTTTTCTGACAACAGTATCCCTTGTAGCATTCGGATCAATTTTTTTAAGCGTTTCTATTAGCGTGTCATAGGCTTTAGCTTTTTTGCCTCTGTTGCTATAATTCCTATGATTAGTGTCCCAAAGTTCCGGATGATTTTGGTAAGTTTCAATAAATTCTAGAAGTATCTCTTTGTGGCCAAAAGATTTCTTTTCTTCATGTTCTTTATTCATATTTTGAAACTAAAGTAGGCCTAGACTATAAGAGGCAGCCTAACTTACCAAAGACAACAAATTAACAACACCTACAAGATAATAATATGCTAATCTCAAACTTTAATATTAACTCAAGTTTAGTATGAACAAAGATTAAACAAAAAATGTGAGTTTAAATGCCCAGTTAACTGCGAGAATGTCGACCACTTTGCTCTCGTCAAAAATAGCATGTCATGTGTGAAATGCGCATGTAACTGGAAGTAGCTTGTCTCTTGCTTCATGTCTGACGTCATCTATTAGAAATGCGCATTTACATGAACGTGTGTAGGCGCCGTGAACACTGGTAAACATTGATCTAGATTTTCATTGGAGAGCAACAGTTACCACGACAACGTTGTTACCAACGTTTTGATTGGATGACATCACTAGCCCAGCTGGCAGAAAACACGAAATAGATATTGCTCATTTGACTTTTTCGTACTATCTAATTAAATTTATGTAAAATTTTGGATTAGAGCAAATAATATAAACGGAGCATTGCTGTAAACTCAGGAAATTCATAAAAAGAAAACTTAAAGAACATTTACAGATATATTTTATTTGTGAAGCGGGAATTTAGTAGCGGAATGTTGGTCACTCTGTTCACATCTAATCAGTACGTCGCGTCGCCTCACATCTGTCTGGTCTCGTTGATGCGTCACATGTCACATGGTTGGTTGTTGGTTCTGCTTGCTACGGCTACGATACTAACTACAGTCCTTATATTATTAGTGATGGGACTATCGAATACTTTTTAGTATTCGAATAGGAAATCAACTATTCGAACAAGTATTCATTTAAAACTATTCGAATAGTTTTCTGTACAATAAAACTTGATAGTAGGATAAGCGAGTCGGTGTAATGATTTTGTAGAAGGAAGTATTCGTCAAATATTATTTTTACATTCAAAATATGCAATGAATAATAAAGTTTTTATTTTAAAGAGACTTTGCCAATTTTAATTTAGTTTATAATTTTTCCTTGGAGCTCCAAGTTTTTAATGCAAATTAGTGACTAAGGGTAAATTTTAATTTTTCATTAGATTTGTTGTCCTTCTGCATCAAACATAATATTTTTAAATTATCTAAACAAACCAAAAATTTTGTAGCCACAACAAAGAACAATTTTAATTTAAAATGTTTAAGTGACTGCACTATGTTAGTATTAGGACTATAAATATGTTTGTGTTACTTTTTCACTGTACTACAGTATAGTGATCGCAAAAAATCGATCTTGAGATTTTTGTGGAAATATCCGTTTTGGGACCCCCTGAGTCCAAAAAAAGGGGTTTTTACAAAATACGTATGTCTGTATGTATACAAAACTAGAGAGAAAACTATTCGATCGATTTCGAACAAATTTTCACCAAACATGTCAGTTAGGCCTGAATAGATGCACGAAAAAAAGTTCCAAAACTTTTTGAAAAACAACCCCCTTTTTGGCCAAAAAAACCTCCAAAAAATCAGTTATTATTTTTTTAATAAAAACGGCTCTAACGATTTTGATAAAATTTTGGTTATTTGTAGCCCTTAATGTACTCTACCATATGCAAAAAATCGCATCTTTCTAAAAATTCTCGTTTAGCTAATAATAATAATAACTGATTTTTGGGTTTTTTTTGGCCAAAAAGGGGGTTGTTTTTCAAAATGTTTCAGAACCTTTTTCTTGCATCTATACTGGCCTAATTGATATGTTTGGTGCAAATTTGTTCGAATATTTTTCTCTCTAACTAATAATAATAATAGTATTATTAGTTACTCTCCTACTTTAATGTATCCCCTCTCCTACTTTAAATGAATTATGAAGTGACAGTGAATCTGTTTAATAATTTAATTATGTTTGTGAGAAAGTATGTGCCAGTTTCTGGTACCGTTTATTTTTAAATGTGTAAAGAAATTATTAAAAAAATAAATAAATAAAATGATTTAATAATAAAGTATTCCGATGTTTAAATAGTCTAAAACTACTTGTGTATTGTGTACACGTACACATCGAATAGTAATCTAGTGAAGTAGTCGAGGTAGTATTTACTACAGTATTCAGATAAGATAAAGTATCCGTGAGTGCCCAAAGTCCGCCAAAGTATAAATAGAAATAATTTAACCGTAGCACACTAGCAGATGTGTTGGGACTATCGAATACTTTTTAGTATTTGAATAGGAAATCAACTGAAGATTGTATTCCGTAGCCGGACAGGTAGCCAATGAAAGCCAAAATAGGTTGACGCCAAAAAATTGTATCAATAATCTGTATACTATTATACCCCGAGGCGTCAGCTGGGAGGGTTATAACAATCATGACAAATTAAGTACCATATGCTCCGATTTAGAAAATCTCAACGGAAATCGATAAAACACATATGATTTCATCAGAAAAGTCTTTGCCAAAATTTCGCCCATCGGCTAGTAAAAAATTTACAGCGTCTATTCAGAAATTTCGTCTTATAGACAACTTTTTTATAAACTTTCTCCGAAAACTTTCCGGCCAAAAAAATTGACCGGAAGTAGACCACTTGTTTGACCGGAAGTACCATGTATATAGGTGTGCGCACTCTAACGGACGCATTTTATGTCCGATTTGGTTCAAATTTGGTACAGGTTGGTTTTCTAAGGCGCTTGGACGAGTTCGTTAGCCAAAAAAATTGACCGGAAGTAGACCTAATTTTTGACCGGAAGTAAAAAAATTTGAGATTTTTCGTACTAGAATTTTTTTAAGTTTTCTTTTAAAAAATAGACATATGAAATAATTCTGCACATTTTGTTTTTTTACACGACCTTATAACCCATCTGGTTTCCCCAAAAACAATCAAAACGTAAAATACCGTAAAATTATCAGAATTAAATCCACGGCTTTTACAGTGTTGACCGATGGCAATACATTTGGTACATGCTGGCAGCACCTTCGTGAGTAGATCAATTTCCCAAATAGTTGTTTGAAACCCAAAAACATGAAGAATTTTAATTTTGGAAATTCGCTCAACTCACGTCATCGGTTCAGCTACGTGGTCGAATTATTTTTACATTCAAATATGCAATGAACAGTAAAGTTTATAATTTTTCCTTGGAGCTCCAAGTTTTAAATGCAAATTAGTGACTAAAATTAAATCCTCATTTATCATTAGATTTGTTGCCCTTGTGCAACAAACAACACAAATAACTTACAGTAATATTTTAAAATTGTATATTTATCCTTTGACAGACCAAAAATTTTGTAGCCACAACAAAGAACAATTTTAATTTGACATGTTTAATGACTACACTATATTAGTATTAGGACTATACAATATATATATATTTTTTTTTTAATGTGTAAACGGAATGATGAACAAATAATAAACTGTTATAATGTTTAAATAGTCTAATAAAACTATTTGCGTATTGTGTCATTTGTGTGTGAGCTACCCATTGAATAGTAATTTAGCTGAATTAAAGAAGTCAGTTTTTTATTGGTGAAGTCTGACTGAATTTTTCACAATGATGTCGGGGTGCCTTTAAAGACTCGATAGTCCATTTCGCAGTGGGAGGAGCCAATCCCTGCCCCCATCAAACTCGACTGTGACACACTCCCGGCATGTCATCAAAGGGATGAGGTCAATCTGATAATTCAATAATTGCAGTAAAAACCGTACAAGTGAGATAACATCGACCAATATCGATAGATATCAGGGTAGCTCAGATGGCAGAGCGTCACGACGGAAACGTGAAGGTCCCGGGTTCAACTCCCGGTCTTGGTCTATGTTTTTTCACTTGTAATTTAATTTAATAATTTTATTACTCTCTTGTCAGCCTTAGTAATTGTTTTTATTGCATCAGTTTGTAACTTTATGACAAATTGGGTACATATATTATTAATTTGCTCTATTAAATGCGGTATAAGAGAAAGAGGCCTATAAATTTTGATCGTTTTACGAAAAAGCAATATTTATTAGCTATGTTTTTTAAAATAAAAGCCCTAAAACATGTTTAATAATCAACATTATTCTTAAAATGCTTACACACTTGCGCGGGTCGCTCGTGCGCATTGAATTCGTCATATTATTTGTAAGGGGCGAGCGCGCCGATCAATCTCCTGTCGGTTTTTTTAACTAACACTTTGAATGTTCGCCGTTCATATTTGGACGGGAGCGTGAAAGGTTTGTCGTTTTTAGCGAGTATGTGATTATTGTTTTCCAAGATATTAATTTTCCAGTATTTAAATATGGATTGTTCAGAGCGAATTTAATCAAATTAATAGATTCCTACAGAAACCAATATATTTTGTTGGGATCCTCTAATTAACGATCTTTTTTTAATATGAAAGCAGATGCTTGAAGATGGATATATCCGCGAACCGCGAACCAGTGTACAAAAATAATAGCTTTGCTGTCTTCCATATCGACGGGAGAAGAGCAAGTTGAAAAACAACCTGTGAAAAGGAAAAGATAGGCTACGTTGTGAATCAAATAAGATATTATGTACATCTCTTTTGATTGTCACTATTAAATTAGTTAACCCTGGGAGTGGCAAAACTGGGGTTGATAATTCACCCGGATTTTTGCGTTTTGCAAACATTTTTTCAAAAACTCTCCAAATATAGTAATTATATCCCAATCCTAAAGTGTTCAGTTGCTTTTATATAGAAAAAGGTCCAAAGAATTCATACATGCAACTACGAATGGGTTAATGTAAAATTTCAAAAGTTATTACTTAAGGAAGCAAAACATTTCCAATAGGGGAAAATCCAACTTTAAGCCTACATAAAAAGTAGTAGACATTTTTTGTTTTTGTTTTCAAAATATACAACAGTTTTGTAATTTAGTTCTAAAATTATAAAAGCACAGACTTATATCAATTTAAAAAAAATCTTAAAATAGGCCTACCAGTGTTTATGTTCCTACTACAAGACAGCTAACAAAATTAAGCCTATTTTAAAATATTATTTACAACATGTTTACAACTTCACTGCAACATTAATACTGAATGTTCGTGGGTTTCCTATGGATCGCCGTTATTTGAAATCAACAATTCCAACGAACCAAAGGCGAGCACCGCGCACTCCGCGCGCAAGTGTGTACGCACCTTCATGAGCCTACATTTTATTCATTATAGGCTAAAGGCTATACAAAAT
The DNA here is from genome assembly GCA_018207615.1 of Philaenus spumarius. Classification (NCBI taxonomy): domain Eukaryota; kingdom Metazoa; phylum Arthropoda; class Insecta; order Hemiptera; family Aphrophoridae; genus Philaenus; species Philaenus spumarius. The sequence goes on along the minus strand of JAGFPH010003907.1, from coordinate 74,222 downwards.
TGCAGGGCTTAAGACACTTTATTTAAATCTTTTAACGACATGAGTTTTCTTTTTAAAGAATAGAAGTTAATTGTAGGCTATTAGAGTAAATATGTTGGAAACATTTTAAGTTTGGATTATAGCACATACTATAGTCTGTGATTATAGGCACAACTTAGGGCGATAGGGTAGAGTAGAGTACGTGGCTAATTTATTAGTTCCCACTTAAGTTTTTCAATTTGTTATACTGTTATTAGCGAATTTCCATAGGAAAAATGAGCTATTGCAGTGGCCCTTATGGTAAGACCCAAGGTCGGGAGTAGAAAATGAGCACCGATCATGGTACCCAGAACACGTTTTGGGGTGTCATTAAAATTCATATATATATATATATATGTATATATGTGTTCGCACTCTAGCGGTCGCATTTTAAGTCCGATTTGGTTCAAATTTGGTACACATGTTGGTTGTCTACGTCGCTCGGACGAGTTCGTTAGCCAAAAAAATCCAACCACCGGAAGTACGTTTTATGACAGGAAGTAACTATTTTTTGACATTTTTACTACGAGAATGAAATTTTTTAAAACATTTTCTAAAAATATAAATGTAGGATGTTATTCTTCACATTTTGTTTTTTTACACGACCTTATAGCTCGCTTGGTTCCCCCAAAATCGATCAAAACGTAAAGTACCATAAAAGTACCCGGTTCGAAGCCAAGTGGTGCAAACTCGCGAGGCCACTAGGCGCAAACAAATTCTACTAATATATTGCGCAAACAAACAGCTATATATATTTGAACAAACAGCTGTTCAAAGCCTTCGTGAGTAGACCTATTTCCCAAACTGTTCGTTGAAACCCTAAAACATAGGCATAAAAACTTAATTTTGGAAATTTGCTCAACTCACGTCAGCGGTCTAACTGCGTGGTCGGATTATTATTATATTATCATTTAAATTAAATTGAAGTACTTACTTTCCTTTCCGATAGAGCAAAACAGTTACCATGACAACGTGCTTACCATGTAGATAGGACGTTTATTGGATAGATAGTTGTTATCTAAGACATGTGACGCAAACACGGGTATTATTTATGTTTTACTGACATTAAACCAAATGTCACAGGTATTACACAATTACAAAATGTACTTATATGTTTCATCTAAATCAAACACTATTGGAGTATTGACATATTTATAGTGATATAGACTGAAACTCGGAAACCAATAAAGATAATCTTTTTGTTTCTTTAGTGGGAATTTACTGAAAGCACTATGGTAACACTGCTCACATAACGGGACGATTGTCCCTGTCCGTCCAGTCCGTCGTTCCCAGTTCACAGTCGTTTAGTCGTTCCTACTTAAAACTTTTTGGCTAGTGTAGTGCGTAGGAATATAAACTTTAGAACAAGTAGGAATTTTAAAGTTTAGCAACAAGTGCTGTATTGTTAACTTTCTGGATGAGCTTTATTGTATTTACTCTTATATTTGTCATGGTAAGTGAAATTTTCGCCTTTGGCTTTATTTACTATAAATATTCGCAATATTTCATTATTTAACTGTAGCTTAATATTGTGCAATATGAAAAACCTATAAAATAGATAAATCTGCTATGACAAGAGATTTTTTAATTTGCTTATACAGTATTTTAAAAACTGAGAGGTAAAATTTACAAAAAGCCTATCCATAATACGACCCTGCTATCATATTATGAGCAAGAAAATGCTCTAGAATACAGTCATAATGTTTTTAATTTGAAACATATTTAATTAATTTAAACAGCAAAATAATTCAACTAAATTTAATGGAATAAATTACAAAAAACTTTAAAAATAAACTTACCTCTCAGCAAGTTAAATATACTATAGGAAAGTTATAGACCTAATATTAAATATAGTATATTTCACAAAGTTATTACACAACATTGTAAAATGACAAAATTGCTACATTCCTATTCTAATGCTTTTACAAGAACAAAAACGGAATCTCTTTAGTTGTAAATTTATGACAAAAACAAACTTAACAAATTATTGTATATCAGGATATTTATTTGTAACTAAACAACAAAACACTGAATTTTAATCCTTCGGTAGACTGGATGGATCTAAAATGATAAATGTAAATACGGTACCTACTAGTGATCAATGATTGGTACAATTCCAAGACAGTTTGGTAACACTTAATTATATTCTAACTTACATGCTAAAATTATATATTTATTTCATATACAAATTGTACAAAAATAAAAATATCCTAAACATAAAACTTGTAACTTGTACAGCCCCGACCTCGCTCCACCAGACTTCCATCTTTTTAAACCCCTTAAAGATGGTCTACGAGGGATACATTTCAATCCAATGAAGAGGTAAAAAATCAGGTGCAAAAGTGGCTTCGAGATCAACCTAAAGAATTTTATGCCAAGGGCATTTACAAATTAGCAGAAAGATGGGACAAAGTGTATAAGTGTTGCTGGGGACTATGTTGAAAAGTAACCAAAGTTTTGTACTGATTCAATAAACCGTTTTTGTGCAAAAATAATTTGTCTCGTTACTTATTGAATGACCCTCGTAATTTAGTTTTTATAACAACAGTCCGAATATATTTTTAAGCTGTCATTGGCTATAAGCAAACTATTTTCAGTATCCTAATACATTTTTCAATAAAAATCCTCCAATCATATAATTTACCTTAATAAATACATCTTATACCGTAGTTAAGAAAATGCATAATATATTTTTTCATATTTAGGCATATTGTTTTAATGGGTTTGTAAAATAAATCATGATAGTAAACAATTCAGTATACTGTAAACTATGAGACTATTTGTCTAGCAGTAGGCCTACTAAACATCCCCTATTTTTTATAAAATTTCTATATAATAACTTGTTAATAATTGAATAGATTGATAAATATTATCAAAAAAATTTTAAAAAAATAGGTGTTCTGCCCTCTTATCTGCTGTACCAGAAAATCTGCCATCACTTTTGAAATATGATGTCTGCTTCTATTATTTTTTCATTATTAGCCTATGTTTTTTTTTCTATTATTTTTCCGAAACAATTTTTTTTTTTGCTTTGTCTTCTCATATTGTGTTAATATGAATGGAATAACACATGGTACAAGCCAACATCATGCCAGTAGTTGAATTCAAACTTTGACAACATGAACCGTGGAATATTGAAACTACCATTAGATCTATCTCTAATCCATAATAATTTATTCAGTTTAGAGCTTGTAAGGTGAAATGCAGTGGGCCTAATGTTTCTTGCTTTACATTTCAGAATTCAAATATCAGTAGCCCTACTGAGAGCGAAGGAGTCTATGAAAATTTGGGTAGCAATTTGATTATGAGGGAAGCAGAACCAAACCCACCAGAAGACATAATTAGCATAATGTTAGACGATTCAGTCAACAATTTGACTCTTAACAGCTCTGTAGAAAATAAGGAAGCCTGGAACTTAACAGAAGTGGCAATAAATTCATCAACTGTAGATGTTTCCAACAAGTCGACTGAAAATAAAATTGAAGGCAGTAAGGGAGCACTAAATCTAACAGAAGAGACAGTAGATTCAGTTATAGGTGAGTTAGATAAAGATCTAAAATGTTTAGTTTTTGTCTGTAAGGTATGTTGCTTAATTTATAATGATTGCGATACTTGAAACTTATAGGCTACCATTTTATTTTATTTGATTTAACTACTGATGCTGCTAAACTCGTAGACTTATTTCTATAGCGATATATATATCTAATTTCAATTTCTACTCAAAGCTAAAGTTCCTAAACATTTATTGTATTTTATGTTAAACTCAATTTCAAATAATTAAACTCCTGACATAATTGTTATTACATTTTGTGTATTTTTTTTTTTTAGATTTCATGTAGAAAATAGATTAAGAACCTAAGATTTCGATCGGAAAGGAAGTAATTATCAACTATTGACAAATTACTATTAGAGAATGTTTAACATTTTAAATGCTTTATTTGATTTATATAAACTATTACGAAGCAACCAATGTTAACAACAAAGGTCTTATAGTTTTCTTTGATTTAACCAAACCAAACTGTGCCGTAATTATTTGTTTTATTTTTAAAGTGAATATTTTTTTAACAAACAATCCAATTTGTGATACTTTTTTTTATAGATTTATTCTGCAATGGGTAAAACCCTTAAGAATTGGTTTGAAATTTCCTAAAACTTACAATAAACTAATCTTATAAAAATAGCTAAAAATGTTAAACTTGTCTGCAGTAATATAATTTGTTGATAAAATAAACCATATTAAGACGGGTTTATTCTATTTATGTCTTAAATCCAACAGTTTATTAGCTCTAGCCACTCAAATATTAATTTTCTAATAAATAATTGGCTATCACTTCTAAACTGTTATACAGCTTTCACAGTGTCACAGTTTTATAGATTAGTTGTTTGCGACCAGACGAACACAACTAGTTGTATGTTTTGTTTTCACATTTAAAATCAATTCAATCTTGATAAATATAAAATAACCAACCAGTTCAACTAAATCACAATATACAAACCCAATAATTGATACGGGCAAATTGGCAAAAATGGTTGCATTAGACTGGGTGGTTGGATTATTAATGTCCAAATAGTATAAATATCTAAGATAAGCAAGGAGAAGTTGGGAAACTTCTCTGAAAAGATTAGGGAATTAAAGTTACACTTCTGTTAGACCATCTGCAGACAGAATGCTTGTAGATACTGAAGACAGGTGAAAGACTGCAATGCTATCTAGTGGATATCATTGTCTAAGATTACGTCCGCACAGACTTGATAATGGAAAATATCTAAAATGAGTGGTAGGAAAGGACAATGTTTTAAATCATTTATATTTAGTTATATTGAAATAACTTTTGACTTGTCTAATTAATATCGCTATTATAATTCTAATTACTATAATATGTTTAATTTCAGAATCCAATGAAGTAGTATTCATAGTTTGTCATATAAACTGTAGCTTCGATCAACAACTTTTACCAGCATTTAATGAAGCAGCAGATAAGGTTAAATTTGAATTCCCACAAGCTGGTCAAATAGTCATGGGAATGGTTGACTGCGAAAAAGAGAGTAAGTTATTTTATTATTACAGTATGTAGAACCCCTCTTAACCGGCCTCGGATCAACCGGTCCTCGGATTAACCGGCCTATCCCAAGGAACAACAGAGTCAAATATATTAACTGGCCAAAGTCTCAAACATTGATTGTTTGACGGACATTTCCTAGAAAATAAAGCGGGGTGACACATCGTTAGGTGTGCGGCTTGGGAACAAGGGAGGAGGGGCTTAAAAAAGAAACAAATGATGCCGTTTTGTCAATTGATTCAAAGAAAAAATACAGTTGCAACCGGAAGCAAGAGGTTGATTCCCCTCTTGCTTCCGTGGCAACTGTGTTTTTTCCAGCGACCAAGGAATAACTATTCCTTGGTCGCTGATTTTTTCTTAGATACAATTAACAAAGCGGCATCCTTTGTTTCTCTTTCTTCGTCTGTTTCTTTGTCGGAACCTTTACTGAATTTCGTGAGAACAAAATTTCTTGTATATATAAATTAGTATATGTAAATTAAGTTTTCAAAGTTTATGTAGGCCTAAGTTAAAATGTTTAATTTGTTGGTGTTTGTTTGCTTACAAAAAATGAGTTGCAATAACGTCTTATTTGTTTGGTTATTTATGAAATATGTATTGTATAGGGATGGGTCGATTCTCAAATATATCGATTCCGATTCCAAGAAATTGATTCCCGATTCTCGATTCCAATGGCCATAAAATTGTAAAGGGAAGTAAACATTGTTATTTAATTTTAACTGCATGGTTTTTTTATGTGTTATTTTTTAATATTGTTATCGAACTAAGAGGAACTTACATAAAACTGCTGATTTGGATTCATTATAAAATGTATATATATATATATTTTTTCATTATACTGTACAAAAAAAGCTGTTTTCTATCTGTATAGACCTGTGTTGAAAGCCAAGGGACATAAAAATCACGTAAAGTTCTCGGTTTTCTCGGTACAACTTTTTAACTGTCAAAATCGGTTTGCCCGTATCCAAAAACATATAAAACGATACCCCACACTGAATTTTCAAAATTTTGCCGACCCACAACTACTTTTTAACTGTCAAAATCGGGTTTCCCGTACCCAAAAACTTATAAAACATTACCCCACACTATATTTTCAAAATTTTGATCCATAAACGTGATCACGAAGCACTACGATTTTTTTCAAAATCGGTTTTTGCTTATCCAAAAACATATAAAGCAATACCCCACAATGTATTTTCAAAATATTGACCAAAGAACATGACCCCGAAACGCTATGACTTTTTAACTGTCAAAATCGATTTTCCCGCACCTAAAAACATATAAAATGATACCCCACACAGTATTTTCAAAATATTAACCAAAAACGTGACCCCGAAGCGCAACAACTTTTTAACTGTCAAAATAGGGTTTCGCGTACCCAAAAACATATAAAAAGTTACCCCACACAGAATTTTCAAAATGTTGGCCCTTAAACGTGATCCCAAAGCGCTACGACTTTTTAACTGTCAAAATCGGTTTTCCCGTACCCAAAAGCATATAAAGCGATACCCCACATTGTATTTTCAAAATGTCGAAAATACATTTATTTTTTATAAAACGATGTTTTGATTAAAAGTATGTTGCTTTTTCGATGCAGTATAATGAAAAATATTGTACGTAACTCGCCCGGTAAGTTTTTCCGAGCTTGCATGAAAATCTTGCACTCGGCTGCTCACGGAAAACCCCTATTTACCTAAACAATACAGAAATTATAGTCAACCGCACAAACACAACGAGGTAACAAACAAATAACAAACTCGTAATCAACCTCGCTTAATATCTCATAATTATAACTTTAAACAACATTCATAACCATAACCTATCAAATGCGAATTGCGCACACAAACGGACTAGAGGTGTGTCGGAAGTACTGTAATCACCTATTTTGTATTCGTTACTTTGCAGACACACAAAGTAATCGCTACTAACGGCTCAAAATAGCGGTTACGGCTACTTTGGCTACTCTATTGTACTTTGGTGCAGTGTAGATTCGCGGAATACTTCGAATCCACATTGTGAGTCCAGTCCAGTACTGATAGCCTATTCGCAATAGCCCCGGTAGCAGTAGAGTTGTAATGAAATGGAATGTAACGAGGAAATATAAACCCGGCAACCGCCGGGCAATATCGGCGGCCGTGGCAATCGCGTACACAAATGTATTTGCAGAGATCGGTGGTGGCCGGGCTTGGAATCAATGGAATCCGAATCGACTTTCACGGAATTGACTCGATGCCTATTCTATTGCCGAGAATCGGTGGAATCGACTTTTGGAATCGAGAATCGACCCATCCCTAGTATTGTAGGTTATTTTTGAACAAACATTTATTTTTTACAGAAATCTCGGATCAACCGGCCAAACTCGTAACCAGCCAGGGTCTCGGTCCCGACCAGACCGGTTAAGAGAGGTTCTACTGTATATAACAATGATTTACCTTATTTTGGTTCCACCACGTGACTTCTTATTCAAACTGACGCGATTCAGAGCATTTGCTCTATCTTCAGAGTATTTATATTAATATCACTCAACCGAGATCGTTAACACACAACACTTAAACAAAGTAGCTCGAAAGAGTCGATGCGCATCGTGTCAATGGCCTAGGATGACAGAATTCAAAATTTAAAAGCGCTATTTCTTTAATAAGCAAAACCGTATGAGCTGTAATATTTTGAAGCACTAGTATTTCTTTTCAGTGAACCTGTTTAAATACAGATGGAAGGTAGTTTAGATATGTCAATGTATACAATTTATACTTTATGAACTTATTGTTTTTCTTACTTAAGTTTAAAAGTACTTTGTTTACAGAATCACTTGCAGAAAGGTTTAATGTTGGTGGCTATCCTCAATTCGTACTTATACGTAATGGTCTACTGGAGAAAAGAAATTATAATAGTAACAGATCGGTAGATTCATTTGTTGAATATGTTAGAAAAGAGCTGGAAAACATGGTTAAAGAATTTAAAGACATTAATGATCTTGGTACGCTTGATGTAAGTTGATATTTTTTGTTGAGCATTATGGTTAAGCTTTTTTACAACCATGTGGCTGTAGTGTGATGAATTTATTTAAATAGATCATCTGAACAATATATTCATAATTATTAATGTGCACGTGGGGTTTTATTTAATTTAAATTTGTT